>VDFB02000015.1:31947719-32053756 GCA_007258455.2 Sequoia sempervirens
CTTTGTTTCGTTTTCTCTTGGTAATTTATTTTTCATCATTTGATTGTTTTTGTTAATTAATTTTCGTCTTTTGATTGCTTTTGTTAATTTATTTTTCATCATTAACAAGATTTCTTTTGTTAATTTATTTTTCATCATTTGATTGCTTTTGTTAACTCAAAAACTATTTTTTATAGTTTTATAGTTATTCTATTTAGTCCTCTCTCATATGATTGTTTTTGTTTCATTTAATTTTCATCATTTGATTTCTTTCGTTTTCTACTTGATGCCTTTACTCTTTGATTTTTTTTGAGCTATTCTTATTTAGTCTTCTCTCCTTTATTTCTCCTTTGCAATTCTCTATTGTTTCTAGTGGTTAATTGTTTCCTTTCATCCATTGTCCTTTGCAATTCTCTATTGTTTCCAGTGGTTAATTGTTTCCTTTCATCCATTGTTAATTGTTCCCTTTCATCCATTATTATAATGGTACCTTGTTTATTTACTTTTCAATAATTTTTAATTCTTATTTATTTATTTATTTATTTATTTTCGTTTGTCCTTTAATTTCTGATATTTATATTTGTTTTGTTTCTTCCTTATCTTTCTCATTATCCTTTGCATATATAATTCAGATATATACTTAGGTTTTGGTGTTTCTTATATATATATTTATATTTATGTTATGTTTTTTGGGGAGCGTGCCTCTCAACCTTCCCAAACCCCCTCCTCCCTCTCCTTTATATCCAAGTCTGTTTGCTCTCTCTCATTCTCACTCTACTGCTGATCATCCTGATGATGGATCAGGGAGTATGATCCGAAACGTTGATGATATAAAAATCACACACAGTTTATTCCAAAAATCTTACATACTAGTTTTTATTTTGACTGTCCTCATTGGGCAGTGCTACAAGAATGCCTAGGCTTGTGTGGAAGCGATGGAAAGATGAAAGATTCTAGGTGCAAAGTCAGTTTGTCTGATCATGTTGTGTCATGTGAAGGGTGTTTACATCATCCCCAAGTATTGTTGAGATGTATGAATGTGGGATTCAATAGGTTTCCTTTGTTGAAAGGAATAGTGGAGTTGTTGTGTCCACATAGAGTATTGAGAGAAGCTATTGATAGGAAGTTTGCTTCCCCTGCCACTCTGCATCACAACACCTGTTGAAAAAACTTCAACAACAATAGAAACTCTACATCACCAATACTCAAGCAACTCTCTGCCTTACTTGGACATTTCTTACATTTCAAACTTCCTTCTCTCTCTCCCTTTCTTATGTTTTTTAAGCTTCTTTCTCTCCCCCTTTGACATCAATGGCAAAGGGTGACACTTTCATACTACACTTCTTTGTCTCTCACTTTTAGGCACAAGATATGATCCCCCTGATTGCATCAACCAAATGCATCACTACCTACTCCCTCTGAGAGGTAGCCTTCATTAGTCTAGGACAAGGAATACTTCTTGATTTTCTCCCTTGGAAAAATGCACCAACTTATGCATCTAGTTGAAAGAAGGAGGGGCAATAACCCCTAGCTTGTTTTTGAGATATTCAAATGTATCTATTGGAAGAGCCTTTATGAAAATGTCTGCTATTTGATCCTTTGTAGACACATACTCTAGCTTTACTTCATTCTTAGAAACTTTCTCTCTTAGAAAGTGATACTAGATAGAGATATGCTTTGTTCTTGAATGCATTACCAGATTTTTTGAAATGTTGATAGCACTTGTATTATCACACAAGGTAGAGATAGGTTCATCATATGATACATTGATATGTTTCAATCTCTTCTTCATCCACAACACCTATGTGTAGCAAGATGTTGTAGAAATATATTCTACTTCTATATTAGATAATGACACTGAATCCCACTTCTTACTCAACCAAGAAATTAGTCTATTTCCATGAAAGAAAGCACCACCACTTGCACTTCTTCTGTCATCCACACAACCTACCCAATATGCATCTATATAAGCACTCAAAGAGAAGTTAGTATCTTTAGAATACCATAGATCATAGTTTGGAGTGCTCTTCAATTATCTGAATATCCTTTTGACCGTTGCCACATGTGATTCTCTAGAATCTTCTTAAAATCTTGCCACAAGACATACTGCATGCATGATATCCGATCTACTTGTAATTAGATATAGTAATCCACCAATCATGGATCTACACTTGGTCTGATTTTTCTTAAGAGATTCATCATTTTTCTCAATTTACAACCAATAACCATGGGAGTACATATGGGTTTAGATTCCTCCATTCCAAAATTCTTTAACATTTCCTTAATATATTTTTATTGTGTAATGAATATGCCTTTTCCTGATTGACTGATTTACAACCCAAGGAAGAAAGTCATCTCCCCAAACATTGACATTTTAAACTCATTTTTCATCCTCTCTGCAAACGTTTTACACATTTCCTCATTTCCTCCAAAGATTATTTTATCAACATACACAACCACAATTAGAATTTGATCTTTCTTAACTTTGAAGTAAAGGTTTCTATTTGCAGTACCATTTTTGAATCCCTACTGTCTATCCAATCTTGCATACCAAGCTCTAGGAGCCTGTTTGAGTCCATACAATGCCTTTTTCAACCCACAAACCATATCAGGATCTTTTGATAATTGAAAAACCTTCCAATTTTTAAATGTATACCTCTTTTTCTAACTCACCATTTAAGAATGCAAACTTTACATCCTTTTGATATACCTTGAAGTCTTTATGTGCTGCAAAAGCCAAAAACATCCTAATTGCCTCCATTCTTGCTACAAGAGAAAAAGTATCTTCAAAATCTATTCCTTCCACTTGTGAGTAGCCTTTACACACAATCCTAGCCTTATTTTTGATAACTTCTCCATTCTCATTTAACTTGTTCCTAAAAACCCATCTAGTTCCTATGACATTCTTGTTTTCTTGTCTTGGGACTAGTTCCCTTGTATGATTCTTCTCAATCCATCTCAGTTCTTCTTCCATAGCTTTGATCCAGTTCTCATCCATGCATGCTTCAATGACTATTTTAGGTTCTATTTCATAAAGTAAACAAAAGTCTACCCGTTCCTCTACTATAGCAACTTTTCTTCTTGTCAACAAACCTTTGCTTTTGTCTGCAATTATTTGATCCTCAAAATGGTTAATATCCAAGGAATATTCCTTCAAACTTTCGTAAGTTTTCTTCATCTCTCTTGGTATAACATTTACTTCCAAACACTAAAATATTTCACAGTAGGATTTTTTCCATACCATAGCTCACAGGGGGTATTTAAACTATTCACTCTTGCTTGTCCTCTATTAATAATGTAGACTCTGATATTAATTGCTTCTCTCTAGTAGAAATATAATAGATTTTCTTCCTTCAACATGGTTCTTGTTGCTTCCTAAATTGTCCTATTCTTCCTCTCCACAACCTCATTCTTTTGTGGAGTCCTAGGAGCTAATAAATGTCTTTTTATCCTAATATCTTCACAAAAACTATTAAACTCATGGAGGTGAACTCACCACCTCTGTTAGACCTTAAACACTTTATTTTCAAATTTATTTCATTCTCAACCATAGATTTAAATTCTTTAAAATTATCCAGAGCTTCTAATTTTTCCTTGAGAATGGTCACCCAAGTAATTCTAGAGTAATAATTTATTAACAATAAAAAATACCTGTCACCTTGAGAGCTTCTTGTTCTATTAGGTCCACATCGCTTTGTATGCACTGACTCCAAAGGCCCTGTGGTGGAGTATTTTTTTTTTTGAACTTCTTCTTTGTCTGTTTTCCAACGTGACACTCTTTGCAAATTGCATTGATGGGATTTGTAATTCTTGGCATGTCTCTCATAACATGAGTAGAGTTGATCTTCACTAGGCTATCAAAGTTGATATGACACATTATTTTGTGACATAAAACACTTACCACCAACACCTTTGAGTTAATAATCATTCCTTTCTATCCTTATTCTTGTAGCAACCAAAGTTTCAAAGATTCCTTTTTTGATTTCACATCCATCATTCGAAGAAACCAGATTGTATCCTCTACTGCACGTTTTTTTCTACACTAAGAAGATTATGCCAGAGACCCTTGAAATAAAGAACATCATCTGTTTTATGCTTGCCATCAAAACTAATTGAACCTTTTGTACAGATCTTACCAGATGTATCATCACCAAACTTAACAAAACCACCATCATATTTCTCAAGTTTTAAAAAATTACTCTTATCACTTATCATATGATTTATGCATTCGTTGTTAATTATCCAATAGTTCTCTCCTCTTTTGCATGAAAGGAAATCAACATAGTTCCTTCAATACTATGACCTATTTCTGGAATACTTTCCTTCACACATTTTTTAGGGTTAGTAGAATTAGTTCTAACATTCAAAACCGTGGACAAGCACTCATCATTTCCATTATCTCGATAGTTTTATTCTGCATCATTATATGTACCATTATCTTCTTTAACATGATAACTCTTCTTGAAAGATTTACCTTTATTATCTTTATGTTTGTCATTTGAAACTTTTCCTAGACATTTTGAAGCATAATGACCTATCTTGCCACAATTGAAACAATTGAAGGGTAAGTTACCTCCATATTTTCCAGTGCCCTTTTTCAATCTTCTTACAAAATTTACTTCCACTTCATCAAGATCATCTAGATTAGATTCATAAATCCTTTATTTCTTGTTGACTTTAAAATTAGTTTCTTTCCTTGAAGCATCTTGGTTAAACTCTCTTAATTAAAAAGTATTTAATGCATCAAACAATTGATCTCTAGAATATTGATTCAAATCTTGAGCTTCCTCAATAACAAAAAATTTAGCACTAAAATATTTAGGAAGGGTTCTCAATACCTTTTTCACAATTTCACTTTCCTCCAATTTTCCACCAAGACCATTGATGGTGTTAAAAATTTCATCCACCTTGAGCATGTAGCCTGCAATATCTTCATCTTCTAACATCCTTAAGATTTCAATTTTGGCTTTTAAATTCTGCATCTTTTCTTTCTTTACCTTAGCATCTCCTTCATAAATACTTTTCAACTTCTCCCAAACCTCTTTAGTAGTTTTTTAGCTTATCACCTTCACAAGTTCTGAATCAGAAAGCCCACTCAAGATAGCATTCCTCACTTTTCCATTATTCTCATAATCCTTGATATCATCTTCACTTGTCGAAGGAGTAGTAGGCATAGTATATCCATCTTCAGCTGACTTCCATACACCAAACCCTAATGAGATAAGAAATGCTTCCATATTGGCTTTCCAAAAGGAATAATTTGTTCCATCAAACATAGGGATTTTGACACCATTCTTGTGTGCCATTCGGATCTACCTCAAGCAGTTAATCTTCTTCCAAGGAACCTCTGCTTTGATACCAATTGTTAGACACATAGGACAACTGAGAGGGGGGGGGGTAAATTAGTTGTGCATCAAAACCTTCAAACCCTTATTTAGCATTAGTATGAATATAAACAAATGAAACTCAACACATCAACAACCATACACAATTGAACACTAGATTTTATGTGGAAAACCTTAATTAGGGAAAAAAACAGTGAGGATTAACTCACATATATATGAATATCAACACCAATTAAAAAAGGCTCACTGTCGGAAGGGATCACTACCCAAAGGACTCACTATCAAAAAGAAAGAAAGGCTCACTGCCAAGGAAGATCACTTCTTTTGATTAGAAAGAGATTACAAAGAAACTGTTACAAGGAGGTTCACTAACTCAAAACAACAAAAGGAACCACCAAAACCATTTGCAACCTTTGGCTCACTGCCTTCAACAACTTCAGGCACACTAAAATATAGGTACCTTCTGCTCACTACTTTTGGTAGTCTTAGGCATTCATGCTCGCACTCAGATCTCAACACTTGAGCACACACACATCACACCACATAACTCTCCAACAATTGAACTTGTATATATACCTTCTACAACCATGAATAACCTTCTCCAAGTCGGCTTCAATGAAGCATATGCACTTCAAACGTGCAACCACCAAATAGGTTGGCATGTAACACTTCCATGGTGGAAATAAGTGAAGGTGAACCACACCAAGGGTTAACCAAGACCCAAATCTACACCTAATAACCACACCACACTTACAAAAACCATGAAGCACATCCAAAAATAGCACTAACACTCCAGGTTAGCCAAACTGACATTAATGCTACCAAGAAACCACATACACACTTAACCAAGTCTAGAAACATTTTGTAGACCACATAGCAACATAACACAACATTCTAGAATATTTCAACACCAAAAAAATATTCAAACACCTTGGAACAAACACATGCAACTAAGCATACTATCATCTTGTGCAACTAGTCAAAATACCACTAAGAAACAACTCATGAAACAAGCATGCATAACAATTGAAAGCCAAACCATCCAAGGAAATACAGATACAAGAATTATTAGCACATTCCCAAACCCACGAGAGAAGAAAATTTAGTACAGAGAAATGTAGAGAAATTTCATTTCTCCCATACAACCCTCTTCACAAGCCAAAGATAGTCCAACACATTGTCAAACACATCTTCTACTGCCACATGATCTAGAACCTGAAACTCTGGATATACCGCCTTCAAAGACTATTGATCATCATATGTAAACCACACAAGAGAAAATTCAAGCATGAATAAATGTAGAGCACAATAAAAAAACACATCCTTGACACCTTGTACTCTCTTTATACAATTTTTCTCAATAGCACTTGGAAACCAAGTGACCCTGTTCCATATGCAACACCTGATCAACACCACAAACACCTCATCATGACCACACTAGAGGTTAGCATCAATAAAAAAACTAATGACAACATAGTGCAACACCTTTCCTGTATCCAAATTAGAGCAACATGTTCATAGCTAGCCGATAACATATAAATCATATTCATAATATAACATAAGCATCATTAAAGCATTTAAAAAGTAATTTCATCATAATACATATTCATACATTTCATTCATCCAAAGACATAATATTGCATTAAGGTAATATTTAATCATAAAGGTAAAAGTAATTAGGTAATTTAAAAATGAGGTTTAACAATTTTCCACAATCTTCCTCCTCAAACTATTTCTTCCCTTTGATTAACTTGCATAGAAACTCCCATCTTCATTCCAATGTTCACTTCAGTAAAATTTCTATGTGATGTTCACTTTTGTGTCCTTTTTTAGCATCTTTTTACTTCCACCTTTGTAGGGTTTCTATCTACATCCGAACATGTGAACTTCACTTCCACCTTCACTTGTACATGAAATTTTCACAAACCTTTTCCATTAGATCAAAAATCCTAACCATTATCTCACCTTAATACTTCTATATTATTACCACTCTAGTTTTCTACAGGTGACTTAGACTTGTAAAATACCTTGGACTTCTTCCTATGAAATACATCCACTTTTATCTAGAATAATCATTAGTGAAAGAGACATACTACTGATACTTACCAATTGAGTTTACATCTATAGAACTAAATAAATCACCATGAATCACTTCAAATGTCTCCTTTTCTCTAGTAATTCTTGAAGCAAACCACACCATTATTCACTTTCCAAACACAATGTTTACAAAAGTTAAAACAAATTAGACAATTTAAAAGGTATTCCATAATATGTATGTGCAGCGATGGCCATTTGGCCGTCAAATTTAAGCTCACGGTTTTTCTGCGACGGTCGTTTGACTATCAAATTTAATGTCGCACTGGTTTTTTCCCCCTTTGGAGCTATTTTCTTCCAGAGACCGTAACTTGGGCATTCAATATCATTTTTTGGAAAACGAGATATCATCAGAAAGCTGGTTCCACCAATTTCTAGTGGTGTGGGTTTCATCACTTGTTTCTAGTGCTGGTGCATTCTACAGCCAATTGAAGTCAAAGGAGCTATTTTCAATCCCGAGCTCATAACTTTTGACCATTTTCTCCGTTTTTCGCGATCTCAGTGGCATTGGAACTGTATTTCAGAACTCTTTAGTTCCATCCATGCAATTTTTCCAAATTTCACTCTAGGTATATTTTATTCAGTTTTACGTGTTTTCACACTCTAGTGAATTACCTGGACATATTAGCTCTTGGGAACTTCTCGTTTGCCTAGGTTGCTTTGTTTTTGGTTGTTCTTCATGTATTTCCAATCTTTTTTCCTTTGTCAGAATTTTGAGCATCATTTGTAAGAAATCTTATATGTGGATCTGTTAGGCTCTCCCAGTCAACATTATGGGGGGTATTATACTATTCGTGCTAATGCTTCCTTGGTTTCGCCTTGGAAGGAATCTTCCATCCTCAGTTGCTTAGTGTTCTTCAGACTATTGGTACTTTTTCCATCTGATTCGAGTAGTGTCATTGGGGGCACTCATGCACATTGTTGTCTTCTTGATCTTGATCATCCTATCTTCAGCAGAGGTTCTTCGACGCTGTAGCAGTCATCTTTCGACAGAGTTTGCAAATTCTTCATGCTTCTATGATGTTCTACATGTTCTTCTTTTTCAAGACATTTCCTTGATTTGGAGGCTTTTCAGTCCTTCAATCGTCTTTGATCTCTTCTTGGAGTAGAGTTTTTTCCCACGAGGTTTTCTCTATTTCTCTGCTTTATAGAGATCTTCTGTTTGTACATGGGTACCTTACTTGGCCTTGTTTGTTGGGACCCATCTTTGCTTTCATACATCTTTTTCTTAGTGTTTTAGCTACTTCCTAAGTTCATCTTAAGGGGGGGTGTTAGAGTAATAAGTTGTTTCACTTAATTAATTTAATCATATTGATTAATAAATTAAGTCACTTATCACTTTAGTAACTTAAGTTAAACTTAGGCACATTAATAATTAATTATTTATTAATTATTAAGTGTGCACACTAGGGTTTCCCTTTTAGGTTTTACTTTAGGGTTTCTTGATCTCCTTTTATAAGGATTGATCTCATTTTAATTATTATTAACGGGAGAATATCTATAGCTTTCATATCTTCTTGAAAGTTTTCTCTCTTATGTAGCTTTTTCTTGTTGAAGAATATTACACATATTTGTTTGCAGATCTCTTGCATGGAAGGTTTCTTTGTTAGTTGTTTGATCCTGTGGCTCGTGGTTTTGTGCTTGTTTCACAATTATAAACCATTTCTCATCAAAGGTTATAAGCACACAAAACTCAATCATCCTAAATATAGAAATTAGATGTCTACATAAACTTGGTATAAAAAGTATCAAATAATATCTTCACCCTCCTTTCCATGAAAGACACTTTCACCTTCCTTGGAACAACTCTTTGAAGAGATTTTATATCACTAAGGAAAATATATCCTCCATCACACTCCTTTTACTCAAAGCACCACTCCCTACAATGAATCAAGTGATTATTGTAATTGAGCAAATCAAATACAAATAATAACTAATAACGTTACCAAAGCTAAAAGTATCACTACTATACTCATCAATATTAGAGGATTTATTAGAGGAATCATTTCAAACTTTCACTCCTTTATCTAACCCATTTACCATAATTCAAAAAATTATTTTAGGGTTACTAGGAGAGTTAGACCTAGCCTTCTTCTTGGATTCTTGGTGTAGGAGCACCTTGACAATTTTGGTTTGATAATGCATTATGGAGTCTTGTTTTTTTTTGTATCTTTTCATGATGTAAATAAGGTCTATTAGACCAATTTCAATGTAATCAAGGTCATGTAGGGTCTTGTAGGTGTTTTTTAATTAGTTGTCAACAATAATGTAAAAGTTGCATGGAAACTTTGTCATTTGCTTGGTAGTTGAATGTGAACGGTCACCCTTTTCAAAATACAGTTGGGGACCGTTGGATTTAGAGGTAGAAATGTTTAAAAAGCCTCAAAACACTCGAGTCAAGGTTGTTGAATATTTTTCTGGTGAATAAGCAAGCTTTACTTTGTTTTTGTGTGCAAATTTTGTGTTTTCAGAAGTTCCTATGCTCAGTATGATTTTGTACAACAACATTAACATCTGAAACTAATTTGAATTGTTAGAGAATCGTGTCTACTTCCATTTGAATCCAATTTTGTTTCTTTTCATATAGATTTGAGGGAGATCAAGTTATTTTTCTATAAGTTGCTCTGAAAGTAGGGTTTCTAGGGTTTGGAGTGAAAATCATGAAAAACTAGGTCATTCCACCGTAGGAAAATTTTGAAACTTAGTGGAATGGACCTTCCAAGAGTGTTTTTGATGTTTTTTATAGTTGTAGGGTAGGGTGAAGGCGTTTTCACAAGTTTTTCCTGAGTCCTAGCCTAACATCTCTATGTGTTAGGCTAGGTTATATAGAGATTTGATAGGACAACAGATTTTTAGAAAGATTTGGTGAAACAAATTGTTGATTCTATCCCTATGTGACCTAAGGAGTCTATTGGAGAAGAGTTTAGGAGTTCACCAGTTGATTTGAGCATACTTCCTTTGTAAAAGTGGCTTATTTAGGCCTAGTTCTAGCGTTGCAGGCCATATTTGGAGAGATTGTTCCAAAACAACATGAGGAACTGGTTTGATATGTTGAAGAATAGGATAATGGGTGCTTGAATGTGTGAAGTTTTTGTCCTTATCAAAACTTCTCAAAAATATAGGATAAGAAAAGGAACTTTGGATGCCTACAAGCTTGAAGGGTAGTTTATGAAGGAATCAACCCTTGTAAGGGTTTGCAGGCTTGAAGACTTTGTTAGTTTGAATTGTTGAAGCCTACCTCACCTTGCTCTACATCAGGTGGTATCAAAGCTAAGGTTGTAGATCATTTGTGGAAAAGGAATTGAGTTTGAAGAAGATAAATTGCAAGGTAAAGCATTCAAGATGCCTCCTAAAGGTGGTTCAATTGTTTCTAGGGAGTTAAGAGCCCTAAGAGAGTCTCAAGAAGCTAAGGCATCCAAGATGGAAGCATTGGATAAAAGAGAAAAGAGAGGTAAGGGTATTGTAGAGGAGAGTGACCCTGAAGATGAGGAAGAGGGTGAAAGTGAGCACCCCCCAAAAGGATCACATGAGCAGATGGATCCTGAAGAAAGGAATTTTCTACAAGTGCTTAAGGCTATGAAAGGAGAGATACAAGAAGTGAAGATGGAGCCACCTATGAATGGTGGCAAAATGGATGGTAAAGAGGTGATTGAATGGATTGATGCCTTGGATAATTATTTTGACTACAAGGAGGTTCCTGAGGATAAGAAGGTCAAGTTTTCCAAAACCAAGTTGAAGGGACCAACATTGACATGGTGGAACTATACCCAAGAGGAGAGAAAGAGGAAAGGTAAGCCCAAGATTAATTCATGGGATATGATGGTGGTGAAGGTGAAAAGTCAGTTCTTTCCTGTAGATTATGAGATTCAAGTGTTTAGAAGGTTGCAAAATTTAAAACAAAAATAATTGGATGTGGCAGCATATATTGAGGAATTCCACAAGCTGACCATAAGGTCTAGACACATTTAGAATGAAAAAGAGAAAGTGGCAAGGTATTTGAACTGCTTGAGGTCCAATATTCAAGATGAGATAAGCCTCACTACTCCTAGGATAGTAGAGGAATGTTTTCAAATAGACACTAAGGTAGAGGAAAAGATAAGGAGGAGGAAAGAAAAACAATCTAAAGGAAGAGGGAAAAGCTTTAGAGGTAGAGGAACCTTTAGTGGAAGATGATAATCACAAAGAGCACAAGGAGAACAAAGTGGAAATTAGGAATCAAGCGGTGAATCAAGGGGTAGTTTTAGAGGTAAAAGGCCAAGTGGTAGAGGTAGGTTCAACGAACAAGGAAAAGGGTCTAATACCATCTCTGGAAGGTGCTACAATTGCAAACAATTCAAACATCTTGCATGGAAGTGCCCAGATAAACAAGGTGCAAGTTCTCATAGTGGTGAGAGGAGGACAAAAATAGTACATGAGGAGGATAATGAGAGTGTGAATTCACCTTCTCTACATGCTGCACCAGAAGTAGGAGAGTCTCTAATGATAAGGAGGACACTAATCAAGGTGCCAACCATCAAAGAACCCCCACAAAGAAATGCATTATTTCAGACAACTTGCAAATCACAAGGAAAGGTATGTAAAGTAGTAGTTGATTCTGGTTCAACTAATAATATAGTGTCTTTAGAGATGGTGGAAAAACTTAAAATGAAAAGAAATCCTCATTCAACACCTTATAAGATTTCATGGCTCAATAAGGGGCAAAAAGTGTTTGTAAATGAGTAGGGTTGGGTGGAGTTTAACATTGGTGCCTACAAAGACAAAATCCTATGTGACATTGTTCCTATGGATGTATGCCAACTACTCCTTGGAAGGCCTTGGAAATTTGATAGGAAGGCCAAACATGATGGGGAGAAGAATATTTATTTCATTGAAAAGGATGGAGTGTCATACACTCTCACACCTTTGCAAGAAGATGAGAGTGTTGTTCATGAGGGACCAAGTGTGATGATTGTCAAGGAGAAAGAGTTTTTGAAGAGTTTGAATGAGGAATACATTGGTTATGCCATTGTTGTAAACCTATTTCAAATGCAACAACATCAGATAGAGAAGAAATACCTAAGGAGGTGCAAGTCTTATTGGACAACTATGAAAACATAGGGGTGAAGGAGCTACCAAATTCCTTGCCTCCCACCAGGGATGTGAGTCATTGCATTGATCTTATATCGAGTGCAAGTTTTCCTAACAAACCAGCATACAAGATGACACCTAAGCATAATGAAGAGATAAGAAATCAGGTTCAAGACTTGTTGGACAAAGGGTTGATAAGGGAGAGCTTGAGCCCTTGTGCTGTGCCAACTATATTGGCACCTAAAAAGGATGGAGATTGGAGGATTTGTAGTGATTCAAGAGCAATAAATAATATCACAATTAGATGCAGATTTCCTATACCCCGAATGGAGGATTTGGTGGATAGTTTATCAGGTGCAAGGTATTTTTCAAAGATTGATTTGAAAATTGGATACCATCAGATCAGAATAAGGGAATGAGATGAGTGGAAGACTGCCTTCAAGATCAATGAGGGTTTGTATGAGTGGCTAGTGATGCCATTTGGGTTATCAAATGCACCAAGTACATTCATGAGGTTGATGAATGAGGTTCTAAAGAACTTCATAGGAAAATTTGTGGTGGTATACTTGGATGATATCCTTGTGTACAGTAAGACAAAGGAGGACCATTTGGAGCATCTAGATAAGGTATTGAACAGACCGAATGAGGAGAAATTGATGATCAATCTCAAGAAGTGTGAATTTATGAAGGATCTTGTTTTATCTTGGATTTGTGATTTCAGAGGGGACATTGAAGATGGATCCCACAAATGTAGAGGCCATACTCAGTCGGCCAACACCTAGATCAGTTGGAGAAGTAAGGAGATTTCATGGGTTAGCTAGATTCTATAGGAAGTTCATCAAGAATTTTAGCCACATTTGTTCACCAATAATTGATAACATCAAGGGTGAGAGGAGGAATAAGTTTCAATGGACTGCTGAGGTAGATAAAATATTTGAATACTTGAAGACTAGAGTGGCTCAACAACCTATTCTCACACTCCCTGAATTTAGCAAGTTGTTCATAGTGGAATGTGATGCAAGCGAGTCTGCTATAGGTGCAGTTTTGAGTCAAGAATGGAAACTGGTGGCATTCTTTAGTGAGAAACTCAATGAATCCAAAAGGAAGTATTCATCATATGACCTTGAACTCTATGCAATGGTACAGTCCCTCAAGAAATGGAGACATTATCTCTTACCAAAGGAGTTCATTGTTTTCACAGATAATCATGCATTAAGTTTCTTGAACAACCAAGATAAGTTAATTCATAGGCACATGAAATGGATGGAGTATTTGTAGGCCTACACCTTTACAATAAAGAAAGAGAAGGGACATGAAAATAAGGTTGTAGATTCCCTGAGTAGGAGATCTATGATGGTGCAAGAGATAGAACTCCAAAGTGTGGGGATAGATGCACTAAAAGGTATGTACAAAGATGATGATTTCAAAGATGCATTTTCTATTTGCAGTCAATCTCAATATGCTTTTCACAGTGAGTATTCTGATTTTGTGTTTCAAGATGGTTTTCTATTCAAGGGTGCTCAGTTGTGTGTGCCAAAATTCTCTATGAGAGACAATTTAATAAGGGAGAAGCATTGTGGTAGTTTGAGTGGACACTTTGGGTTTGATACAACTTTAGAGCAGGTTAAGAGGTTCTATTATTGGCCAAGGATGCATGTGGATGTTAAGAAGTTTGTAGAGAGTTGTGGAATATTTCAAAGAGCCAAAGGATCAAGTTCTAATGCAGGACTCTACCAACCATTGCCTATACCTAACCACCCATGGGAGTCAATAAGCATGGACTTTGTTTTGGGTCTGCCTAAGACACAAAGAGGGTATGATAGTATATATGTTGTTGTTGATAGATTTAGCAAGATGGCCCATTTCATTGCTTGTAGGAGTACAAATGATGCATCTCACATAAATAGTATGTTTTTCAAGGAGATTGTAAGGATTCATGGGCTTCCTTTGACCATTGTGTCTGATAGAGATTCCAAATTCATAGGTCACTTTTGGAGGACCTTGTGGAGAAAGTTGGGAACAAATCTGACCTTCAGTTCAGCCTACCATCCACAAACGGATGGGAAAACTGAGGTTGTAAATAGGCCACTTGGGAACTTGTTAAGGTGTCTTACCAAAGAACATGGCCAGTCATGGGATCTCATACTTCCTCAAGCAGAATATGCATTTAATGATTCCATACCAGGAGCATAAGAAGGAGTCCATTTGAGGTAGTATATGGTATGAATCCAAGAGGGATACATGAAATCGTAGATCTGAAGGATATGGAGAAAAGGAGTACAAAAGGGGAGGAATTTTCCATAGCTATGAAGGACATACATGAGAAGGTCAAGGATAATCTGAAGAAGAGTGTGGAGAAGTATAAGAAGAAGGAAGATTTGAAGAAGAAGGATGTTTAGTTCAAGGTTGGGGACATGGTGCTTGCACATCTGAAAAAAGAGAGGCTACCTAAAGGAAAATATACCAAGCTAATGATGAAGAAGATCGCACCTTGCAAGGTGGTACATAAGTTTGGACAAAATGCTTATGAGATAGAACTCCCTCCTGGAGTGGCTATCTCACCTATATTTAATGTTGTTGATCTTTATCCTTTTAAGGGTACTGTGGTTTTAGGTGAAGAAGCAAGTAAAATAGGAGTTGAAGATGATGAGTGGGTTAAAGACCCACCACCTAGCCAACCAATGAAGCTTGAGAGCATACTAGATACAAGGGAGATCAAGAGGACTAGACATAAAGTGTACATTGAATACTTGGTCAAATGGCATGGCCTACCAAATGAAGATGCTACATGGATGTCAGAGGAGGATATAAAGCAGCATGGAGTCTTTGTTCATGAACTCATTTAATCAGGAGAATGAAATCTTTTGCACCCCGGTTGTATGGTGCAGGAGCACCTTGACAATTTTGGTTTGATGATGCATTGTGGAGTCTTGTTTTGTTTTGTGTCTTTTAATGATGTAAATAAGGTATATGAGACCAATTTCAATGTAATCAAGGTCATGTAGGGTCTTGTAGGTGTTTGTTAAAAAATTGTCAATAATAATGTGAAAGTTGTAAAAGTTGCATAGCAACTTTGTCATTTTGCTTGGTAGTTGAATGTGAACGGTCACCCCTTTCAAAATACGGTTGGGGATCGTTGGATTTTGAGGTAGACATGTTTAAAAAGCCTCAAAACACTCGAGGAAAGGTTTTTGAATATTTTTTTGGTGAATGAGCAAGCTTTACTCTATTTTTGTAGGCAAATTCTATGTTTTCAGAAGTTCCTACGCTCAATACGATTCCGTACAACATTAACATCTAAAACTAATGTGAATTTTCATAGCATCGTGTCTACTTCCATTTGAATCCAATTTTATTGTTTTTCATCTAGATTTGAGGGAGATCAAGTTATTTTTCTGTAAGTTGCTCAGTAAAGTAGGGTTTCTAGGGTTTTGAGTGAAAATCATGAAAAACTAGGCCATTCCACTGTAGGAAAATTATGAAACTTGGTGGAATGGACCTTCCTGGAGTGTTTTTGATGTTTTTTATAGTTGTAGGGTAGGGCGAAGGCATTTTCACCATTTTTTCTCAAGCCCTAGCCTAACATCTCTATGTGTTAGGCTAGGTTATATAGAGATTTGATAGGACAATAGATTTTTAGGAAGGTTTGGTGAAACACATTGTTGATTTTGTCCCTATGTGACCTAATGAGTCTATTGGAGAAGAGTTTAGGAGTTTACCAGTTGATTTGAGCATACTTCCTTTGTAAAAGTGGCTTATTTAGGCCTAGTTCCAGCGTTGCAGGCCAGATTTGGAGAGATTGTTCCAAAACAACATGAGGAGCTAGTTTGATATGTTGAAGAATAAGATAATGGGTGCTTCAATGTGTGAAGTTTTTTTCCTTATTAGACCTTCTCAAAAAGATAGGACAAGAAAAGGCACTATAGATGCCTACAAGCTTGAAGGGTAGTTGATGAAAGAATCAACCCTTGTAAGGGTTTGCAGGCTTGAAGACTTCGTTAGTTTGAATTTTTGAAGCCTACCTCACCCTACTCTGCATCAATTCCTTATCTCCACTACCCTTCTTCTTACCCCTTTTATCCTTGGACCTATCCCTTACAACTAGACATCACCAGAGGAATCATCCTTGGAACTTTTTTTTATCTATTCTGATGTAAGAGAATCTAACCCTCAAACAAAAATCCCAACAATCTAAAAATACAATTTAGAAATGATTTGCTACAACTCATAAAATTGCAAGAAGTAACTTTGGTTTCTTATTCAAATTCTCATGCAATTTTGAAATCAATTTTTTTGCAACCATATGGGTTGATGGAAACCATTACAAAACTAAAATATGACTAATATAAGTATGTTACAAACAACAAAGATCAATATCAAATTGACCTCCTTCAATCTATCCCCTTATTGTAGCTTCTAGCTCCTTCAATATGCAATCTTCAATGAGAAGTCCCTGCTATAATAAACTTGCAACTTCAAAGTTTATTTTTTGTTGTTGAAACGCCTTCAAACCTACAAAAACATGAATTCTTGGTCTCCTCTAAGAACTACGCCCCCAAATATGAAACAAGAAACTACATAACAAATTGCAAGAAGGCAACAACATATATCATATTATTTCAAATTGAAGTGGATTACAAACATGGAATCTCACAAGATCCCTTCACACATGGGCTTTCTATATGCAAAAATCTACAATCATGGAGTTATATATCCTCCTCAAAATCCTACAATACCTACCCTTCTCAACCTGCTAAAACTTCCAAATCCTCCTCTCCAAATGACAAGGCATTATGATATAGAAGTTTTAGAATGAGAAAACCAATGTGGTTTCCAAAACAACATGCCAAAAAACTCCTTGGAAAACCCACGCCCACCTTGAGGAGAAATCATAAAATAATTAAAATTACTAAATTCTCACATGACTCTCACATGGGTTCCTAACTCATGACTAATCAAATTTGGTCAATTGCAGAATCCCATAACTCCTTGACGACTCCCACGGATCCAATTATGAACATGCACCAAAATGAAAAGATGGTGGCCCAACATACAAATGCATGCATATCAACATGTAAGAGCATGCTTACAAAGTGGTACCCACCAAGAAATATGATGCCCAAAGAGAATATTCCCCCTTTTTATGCCTTTGTAACATTTACTGGAGTAAATACCCATCAAAATTAAAATTACAAACTCACATAGGAAATATTACTATATTTGGAAATTTAAAATAATTAATTTCCCACACAAAATTAGCCCACATAAGCCCTTGTTAAAAATTAAAACAAAAGAAATTATTTTTGGGTGATGCAAGATTGCTCTTACACCCTAGATGCTCCTCCATCAGACACCCAAGGTAGGAATTTTTTTGTGAATATGGATTCACAAAATGGAGTTGAGTGGTAGTACCACCCTTTTAGATTAGAAAAATCAATCACTAAATTTGGTACCTCTAATTGATTCTTCTTTCTCCTCTTCCAAAACTTAGCTAGAACAAAGAACCTCCTCCTCTAACATCTCTCTTCTTTAATCCTCTTCCTCAATGTGGAATCAAATCCATCATAACCCAACCACCTCCTCCAAGTGTATCTCAAATTCTCCTCCAATCTTGGGGGATTCAACCCACCATATTTTGGCCATCCCCACCAAATTGCATCTACACAAAACTCTACGACACCATACAAATCCTTCTCTGCATACCAATCATCACTAGCAAAATATATTTGAACCATCTCAACATGAAAATCATATTTAGTTTCAATAACATCAAATTCTGAATTTTTTATTTTCCTTATTGATGCAACATACTTTTCATCTTCCTCATACTCACCCATTCCATTCACATATTTCATTTGCAAATTATAATCACCAATTAACTCACAAAGTGCAAGTTTCACCTCCTCATTTAATATTGTAACTTAGGGCTCCTCTTCTTCAATATCCTCCATTGTACTCAACTCTTTTTCTGCTGCTACAACCTCCATAATTTCATCCTCCATGTCTTCCAATAGACATTCCTCAGTTTTAGGTTCATCAATTTCTTCATATTCATCATCATCTTCTTCCTTTGTGCCACATGCATGACACCTTGTTGCATCTTCTTTCTTTCTTGAAATCAAAATACCATTAGAAACATAATCAAAATTTCCTTCAAATATTCTCTTCTCTTGTTTTCTCCTTTCAATTTCTTCTCTTGATTCATCTACTTGCTACTGCAATTCTATCATTCCAACTCTTATTTATTCTTGTTGTCTCTCTTTGATTTTCTCAAGTCTAGGAATCCCCATAATCCATCAAATTGAAAAATTCTTTTTCTTCTTCCTCTTTTCTATCCTTAAGGCCTCACAAATCCTTAACACAAGTTTTCAAAAAACCCTTAGGTTTTGCACATGTAAACTGCCTCACTCGATTTGTTTACAAATCCTTAACACTCTCCACCCCTAGGTCTTGGTGCAAATTGCCTCACATCAGTGCTTCTGCCTACACATTCAGGAAGCCTTGCTTTGATACCACTGATGTAAGATAATCCAAACCTCAAACACAAATCCCAACAATCTAAAAATGCAACTTAGAAATTGTTTGAAACAACTTATAAATCTGCAAGAAGTAACTTTGGTTTCTTATTCAAAATCTCATGAAATTACATGTTAAACATAGAAAATTTGAAATCATATTATTTGCAGCCATATGGGCTAATGGAAACGATTAGAAAACTAAAATATGATTGATATAAGTCTGTTATGTAAACAACAAAGTTCAATCTCAAATTGACCTCCTTCAATCTATCCCCTTCCTGTAGCTTCTAGCTCCTTCAATTTTCAATAATCAAAGTATCTTTGTTGCTGTTCAAAAAACTTCAAACCTTCAAAAACATGAAGTTTTCATCTCCCTCTCCAAGAACTACACCCCCAAATATGAAACAAGCAACCACACAACAAATTGTAAGGATGCAAGAACATATATCATATTATTTCAAACTGAAATGGATTACAAACATGGAAGCTCACAAGCTCCCTTCACACATGGGCTTTCTATATGCAAAAATCTGCAATCACGGAGTCATACATCCTCCTCAATCTCCCCATCTCAACCTGCAAAAACTCCAAAGCCTCCTCTCCAAATGACAAGACATCATAATATAGAAGTTTTAGAATGAGAAAACCAATGTGGTTTCCAAAAAAAATGCCAAAAACCTCATTGGAAAATCCACACCCACCTTGAGGAGAAATCATAAAATAATTAAAATTACTAAATTCTCACATGACTCTCATATGGGCACCTAACTCATGGCCGATCAAATTTGGTCAATTTCAGAATCTCCATAACTCCTCGATGACTCCAACAACTCCAAATATGAACATGCACCAACATACAAAGTTGGTGGACCAACATGCAAATGGATGAAAATCAAGAAGAGCATGCTTACAAAGTGGTCCCCACCAAGAAATGGGATGCCCAAAGAGAATACTCCCCCTTTTTATGCCTTTGTAACATTTATTGGAGTAAATACCCATCAAAATTACAATTACATACTCACATAGGAAACATTACGATATTTGGAAATTTAAAATAATTTCCCACACAACATTAGCCCACATAAGCCCTTATTGAAAATTAAAACAAAAGAAATTATTTTTGGGTGATGCAAGATTTCTCTTATACCCTGGATGCTCCTACATCATATTCACATAACAAAACCTAATGAATTTTTCAATTTCAGGTGAAGAATAATTACCAATGATTATCATAATCAAAGTTTCTTATGAATCAGTTAGGGAACATAACAAAAAAATACACTTCTTTTACATTAACTCTTATTGACATAACTATATCATAATCAAATCTAAGGCATTGAGATGAGCAATTAGAAAATAAAATTCTTTCATCTTCAATGAATATAACTTCCTTTTCAATTTTATATTTATTTACAAGACTCTTGGACTAATATAAGGTTCCTATGTTCTTCCAAAATAAATAGGAAGAAGGATCTTATGACACATTCATTAACACAAAATCTAAAAGAAATAAATGAATAGATTTTTTTATCATTCTTATCCAATATATTCTAGTTGTCATTAGAAATACTTGTAGGTTTCACCAAAAAAGATTTTTACCATTAATATCTCTCTACTAGGAGGTCTTCAACATCTGACTTCCATAAGTTGAAGTTTTTATCATTAAATTTCTTAGTTTTACACTTGGATGTTCTCACTGTGAATCTAAAAAGACACTTTCTTTATATTATCACAACATTATTTAAAGGCCCCCATAAAAAATAATTATACATATATCACAACAACCATTTACTCTAGTGTTTTAATACTACAATCCCTTAATGATTTCACCACTAAAAACATATAGATTTGATACCAAATGATATGGCTACACCCAAGTAATCACAAATTCCTCTAAATCATCATTTTTAGTCATTATCACTCATTGTCCCCTTTAATCACCTTTTAATTAAATAATTTTTGATTATTTTATTAAATTGACTTATTTTACTCTATTAATTAAATCATTCTATTTTTTATTTTTTTTGAGGGGTAAAAAGCTTTTGATCTAGAGCTATGAGCCGGTGAGGTCACAAATGGGGGACCTCATCCCCAATTTATACATTCAACAATTACACCCCAAATGGGGTTTGAAACTTGATTGCAAGAACAACACCACAACAATTTAACCATCATACAATGCCACAATTGGAATAAATTAAATAATTCTAATTATTTGATTAATTCGTCATTTTCCCTAATCCACCTTTAGTTAAATAATTTTTAATTATTTAATTAATTAAATCATTTTCCTCCTCCACTTTAATTAAACAATTTTGATTATTTAATTAATTTCAATTTTCTTCTTATCCACCTAATTAAATAATTTTTAATTATTTAATTAAATATCATTATTCCTTTCTTCTCGATCCCATAATTAAATAGTTTCCTAATTATTTAATCAACTCAATTTTTCAATAATTAAATGAATTATTTAATTCATTGAGTTGCACATTACCTCCGAAAATGGAATATTCCAAATTCAAATTCAAATTCAAATTCAAATTCACATTCAAATTCAAATTCAAATATCTTCTCTCCAAAAATATCTCAAAATATTTTCCTAAAATTTAGGGAAGAGCTTCAGTTAATTGAACTCTTCCTCAACATGCATGGCCTCTCCATCCTTCATTCAATCTCTACTGTTGATCTTAAAATTCAAATCTCAACTGTCGATCTAATATCTGGAGATATATAAAACAAGCCTTCATCCTTCATTCAAATGATCTCTCTCTTTGTAATTTGAGCTTCATATTGGTCTATCATCTATAGCCATCAATCTTTAAAGTTTTTACACAATTGAGTTATGCTTAGCATGAGAAATCCACATACCTAAAATGCATAATCTCACATTGTCAACAATGGAGTAAGGGTTAGCAATATTTGGGTGAGGTAAAAGTAGATTTAGATTTCATTTATTGTTTACTTTCATTTTATTTTAGCTAATGAATTCATTAGTAATGGATTTAATTTGATCAATTGGGTCTTGGTTTTATGATTTGATCTAACCTTTTATGTCATTTTCCCTCTTGGTCTTTCCTTCGATTTATCCCTGTTCACGCCCCTAATATTCATATTTTAAGTGTAATAAGATTAAGCTCTTGTGGCATTCTTAACCTTAACATTTTCATTTATTATCTCTAGTTAATTCCTTAGGCTGACCTAACTAGGATAAAGAGGTGTGTCCCTACTTAATTATGTCTATAAATAAGGAAGATAATGAATCTTCCAAACTATCATAAGTTGCAATATTAAATTTATATTCTCATAATCTAATTTTTAGAAATCAATCTCTTGAAGTGATTTGATATTTTATTGATTTCTACCTTTATTTCCAAGAAATATCCTAATAGGTGGTATTAGAGCAATGATTTGGGCCAATTTTTTAATTTTCATCATAACTTATAAACCATTGACTATGATTTTTTAGCTTATTTTTATAAGTGGGTTATTTTGACCTTATGATTGTTAATTAATGTTTTGTATAGGCAGTAATTTTTAGATTTTTTGCATTTTTAGATAGCTCATGAAAAGCTAGGCAGGGTCAATTTTTATAGTTTCTAATTAGAGGAAAAATATACTTTATAATCTATGTTGAACACACTCAGAGACTGAGAGGGGGTTTCTAATTAAAGGTAAAATATAATTTATAATCTATGTTGAACACACTTGGAGACTAAGAGAAGGATATAACAGTATAAAAATTCAACAACTTCAACAATCAAAGATATATAATAAGTATAACTCTAATCAGATCAACAACAATGATAAAAGAGACAAGAACACACATCCATAAGATGCCACTAGATTTATGCAGAAAATCCAATGAAGGAAAAACCATGGTGAGAGTTAACTCACAATATAAAGGCTCACTGCCAAAAAGGACTTGCAAATCAAGGCGCACTACCTCATTGCAAGATATAAAGGACTTGTTGAATTGAACTAACACAACTTCATGGGAAATATACAAGGACCCGGTGAGATTCACTATCTCAGAACAAGATACAAAGAGTTTATAAAGAATTACAATATTTGTCAACAATTCACTCAGCTAACTAAGGCGTTCAAGCACATAAGATCATTCCTCTTCACACTGTAGCAATAAATTTTCTGGATATTTAATATATTACACATTCACACTTCTTCACACTTTTTCAGACTTCCATACTTCTTACATTCAAAAAGTTCTTGCATAGATGTCCACCGCAAGACCTTAAAACGTAAATTAGGTTGGCCAAGAAAGAATACAAACAATGAATTCACCAAGTTGGCCACAAAAACATACTGTGGTCCTATCCCAATCATAGAGAGAACCAAAAACAATCTTATTTCATCTTCCAATGTGATCCAAAGCAATTCACATGTTGGCGCACATAAACCTAAGTCGACATTAATGAAACATGTAGATAAAACATGAAGCACAAAACCAATTAGCCCAAAAACATACTTCTAGCTAAATTTTCTCAAGGTGGTTCTAACCAAGATAGGTCAAGACCCAAATCTATCATAACACATCTTCAAATATTGGTGCAAAACCTCAAGCACGTGGCACAAGCAAAGGAACAAGCCCTACCAGCTAGATATCCACAAATAACCTAGAAATCCAACTCAAGACACAATGTGACACCAAAGAGGCCAATCAACAATGTGCAGATGATATGAGGATGTTCCACGAACATTCAAAAACACTCCCTAAAAATTCTTTCATATAGTCATGTCATTAGCAACCACCACAAACCAAACATGAACACAATACTTCATCCTAGAAACACATAATGCTCAATCATGAGGTATAACTTTAAAAAATCAACTTGCTAACCACTTCAGCACATGATATTAGAACTAAGATATTACACAAACATTGAGATCACATTCACCAAGCCATAGGAGTAGAGACATCAATACTGAGAAATGTAGAGCAGTTTTTGGACCAGTCCAAACAACCGACAACATTGCCAACCTTATGTAATTCACAAAAATCTCCCCATAAACATTGGTGACCTAAAAATATAGGAGTGCAACATCCATAAAACATATACTTTGAATCCCAAACTGCAAGAATATATCTTCAATAGTGGAGGAATGTGGATATTTCTCCCAAATAGACTTCAAAACAACTTCCTGCACCAGAAACACTTACGCAACTTGTAGAGTCTAAAACTTTATTTCAACAACACATGCTTATCAAGGACATCAGGAGAGAGCATAAGACATACTGTAGATAGGTTAAAAAAAATCTCTCCACAATCAACAACACTTCTAATCCTCATCTTAATTTATCATTATGATGCCAACTTTGTTGATGGTAACACTACTGAATATTGTCAACAATGACAACCGATGCCAAATAACTAACATAGAATAAGGCATGACATCCAACCATGAACTACAACAACATCATACAACAATGATATCCCAAGTTGAATGTTGTCAGCAACGACAACCAATGCCATCAATCTTCCTCACTTCTCAAGTGCAGACAAAAATGTCAACCACAAATAATATTCATTAAGTGTTGTCATCAGCCATTGATAATAAGTTCATCATCCACTACCAAACATATAACAATACTCATCAAGTGTTGACACCAATGAAAAATAACAATCAATGTTGACATCAATGATAACCACTACCTACCATCTTACACAATTCTCATCAAGTATTGACATCAATGAAAAAAACTTCTAATAATCACCCCCTTTGGCATTGATGGAAACACACATCTGATCACTCTCCCCATTTGACATCAAGGGCAAAGGGAAACACATACCTGCATGTAGAAGGCAACAACATATTCTCTGACTTCAGGACAAAGGAGCAAATATTTTTGATGGAAATAACAACAAAAACGCCCCCTTTGACCAACAACAATTCTTCTTCATACATGCACAATATCTGCACATTTGTACCATACTCCTTACTACCAGCTCCCCCTAAGTGGTAGCATACATCAATCTAGGAGAAAAAGATAAGGAATTAATTTCTCCCCTAGAAAGATGCATCATCTATGCATCTAGTTAGAACAAGAAGGGGCAATAACCATTAGCTTCTATTAGAGATAATCAAAAGTATCCTTTGAAAGTGCCTTTTGAAAGATATTTGTAATCTGGTCCTTGGTAGGCACATACTCCATTCTGACTTCATGCTCTACAACCTTCTCTCTCAGAAAGTGATAATGGATAGAGATGTGTTTATTCCTTGAATACATTACCAAATTCTTGGAAATATTAATTGCACTTGTATTGTCACACAATATAGGAATAGGTTCATCATAAACCACTTTCACATCCTTTAAAGTCTACTTCATCCAAAGTACTTGGGTGCATCAAGATGCTGCAACAATAAATTATGCTTATGTTGTGGATAAAGATATCGAGTCTTTCTTTTTACTGAACCAAGAGACCAATTTGTCTCCCAATAAGAATGCACTTCCACTTGTACTTCTCTGGTCATCTACACAACCAACCTAGTCAGCATCAGTATAGGCATTCAAAGAAAAGTTATCATCCTTTTTATACCATAGGCCATAATCTAGAGTTCCTTTCAAGTATCTGAATATTCATTTCGTTTCTTTTTCATGAGATTGCTTACAATTAGCTTGAAATATGACAACCAAACATACTCCATGCATGATATCATGTCTAGAAGTATTTAAGTATAGTATACCTCCAATCATAGACCTATAAAGAGTCTGATCAAATTCTAGAGGCTCATCAGATTTGCTTAAGTGACAACCAGTCACCATAGGAGTACCTACTAGTTTGGAGTCCTCCATTCCAAACACCTTAAACATTTCCTTTACATATTTATCCTGAGAAATAAAGATACCATCATCTTGTTGAATAATTTGAAGCCCAAGGAAGAAAGACAATTCACCAATCATTGACATCTCAAATTATTTTTGCATCTCTTCTACAAAATTCTTACACATATCATCTCCATCAAAGTTGGTGTCATCAACATATACTACCACAATCAACAATTTAACTTCCACAACCTTAATGAATAGATTATTATTTGAAAATTACCTTTCTTGAATCCTTATTGAAGTAGATACTTATCCAATCTAGCATACCAGGCTTTGGGAGCTTGCTTGAGACCATATAGAGCTTTCTTGAGTCTGCAAACCATATTCGATTCTTCTGATAACTGGAAACCATTCGGTTACTCAATGTATACCTCTTCTTTTATATCACCGTTCAAAAAAGTTGACTTGATGTCCATTTGATATACTTTGAAGTTCTTATGAGTAGCAAGAGCAAGAAACATCCTTATTGCTTCTATTTTGGCTATCAAAGAAAAAGTCTCCTCAAAATCAATACCTTCAACTTGTGAATAGCCCTTGCAAACCAATCTATCTTTATACCTTACAATTTCACCATCTTAATTTAGTTTTTCTAAAACAACCACTTAGTTCTAATCACATTCTTATCAGCAGGTATAGGAACCAATTCCAAAGTCTAGCTCTTTTCTATCTGGTCTAGCTCTTCTTCCATTGCTTTTATCCAACCTTCATCATTGCTAGCATCAACAAATTTCTTGGGCTCAACGTTTGACAATAAACACAAATTTACTTACTAGTTCTTGCAAACTTTCTCCTGGTCAAAAAACCTTCATCCTTATCTCCAATGATCTAATCTACAAAATGATTCCTCTAGACATACTTTTCTGGAGTTTTGAGAGTCTTCACTGGTTCTGGTTCCTTCTCTTTCTCTTCTACTTCTACTTCTTCTTCTTCAATCCAGGGAGGTATATTAGATCCCCAAACCTCTGGTTCTTGTGAGATCTGACATAAGTCTTCATCTACTTTGACATTTTTACTTTCAATCATCTTTCCCAATCTCTTGTTGTAGCATTTGTATGCCTTGCTCCTGGTAGAGTAGCTAAGAAAGATTCCTTCATCACACATTGAATCAAAATTTTTGAGGTCTTCTTCATCTCTTCTAATATAACATTTGTTGCCAAAGATTCTAAATTATTTAATCGTAGGAGGTATTCCATGCCACAACTCATAAGGGCTCTTAGTGCTACTATCCCTCAACTATACTTTATTAAGAAAATAGACAACAGTGTGAATTGCTTCTTTCCAATACATATCAAATAGATTAATATCTTTCATTGTTTCCATGGACATCTCTTGCACTGTTCTATTCTCTCTTTCAACTATCTCATTCTGTTGAGGGGTTCTAGGAGTAGAAAAATGTCTCCTAATACCATGATCTTCACAATTTCAAATTCATATGAGGTAAATTCACCTCCTCTATCTGATCTTAAATATTTGATCTTAACATCCATTTCATTTTCAACTTTTTCTTTAAAAATTTTGAACTTATTCAAAGGCTTATGATTTCTCTCTTAAGAATGTAGCCCAAATCATTCTAGTGTAATCATCTATAAGCAACATAAATTACCTTTCACCTTATTGAATTCTTATTCCTGTAGGTTTGCATAGATCAGTGTGGATCAACTCTAATGGCCTTGAAATAGAGCACTCCTTACTTTTTTAACTAGTCTTTTTTTGCTTTCCCATTTGACATTCTTTGCACAATGTGTTTGCAGGCTTAATTATCTTGGGCATATATCTCATTGCATGAGAGGAACTGATCTTCACCATATTTTCAAAGTTGATGTGACCCATTATTTTATGCTATCACCAACACTCTTTGAACTAAGCTAATAAGTAGATCCTTCCATTAGCCTCCTTTAGATGATAGCCATTACCACTTGTCCTTTTTCCTTCAACAACTAGTCTTCCTTGACTTTATGATCTCACAACCATTGTCATGAAAAGTAAGGTTGTATCCCTTGCTGCACATCTAGATGACACTCAGAAGATTATTTTTCTAAACTTTGACATAAAGGACATCTTCAGATCTATTATTTCCATCAATTGTTATATCACCTTTTCCACAGATTTGTGCTGACTTGTCAGCACCAAACTTAACAGCTCCACCATTAAGCTTCTTGAGATTGATGAAATTTCTTTTGTCACCAATCATGTGGTGAGAAAAAACAATGTCAATCACCCAAGTATTTGCCTCTTCCTTTGCATGAAAGGAAGTCCATATTGCTATTGATCTTTCATTGACCTTATTGCTTTGCAAGGTACCAAACCTCTTACATTCTCCAATATTGCTCTTTTTACCTTCCAAATCCATGAATACGTTTTTATCATTATCTTCATCTTTAGAGGAAAAACTAGTCTCCTTAGAATATAAACCTCTTTTGATTTTCTCTCCTTTTTTATCATCAACATATTCTTTATAGGGACATTTAGATGCAAAATGGCCAATTCTTCCACAATTGAAACATTTGAAAGGTAACTTACCTTTGTACTTTCCAATGCATTTCTTCAATATTCTTACAAAGTTTTCTTCAACTTCATCATAGCCATCATTTTGATCAACAACATCATCTTCAATATTTTTGTTAGCTTTGAATGCAACTTCCTTCTTTGGAACATCTTGATCAAACTCTCTCATTTCAGAGGCAGTAAGAGCACCAAACATTTCATCAACTGAGTACTGATGCAAGTCCTTGGATTCTTCAATGGCTCACACCTTATGACTATAAGCTTTAGTGACTGATCTTAGAACCTTCTTCACAATTTTATTTTCTTTTACTTCTCCACCAAGACTAGAGATGCCAGAGACAAATTCATGCACCTAGAGCTTATCGCTTGCAATATCTTCATCCTCTGTCATCTTCAAAGTCTCAAATCTGCTCTTAAAGATCTACATTTTGTCTTGCTTCAATTTTGTATCACCTTCATATATGTTTCTAAGCTTTCCCCAAATATCTTTAGTAGAACTACAATTCATCACCTTCAATTTTTTTGAATCAACCAATCCACACAAGAGAGCATTCTTAGCTTTGGCATTGCACTCATATAACCCAATTTCAGTTGGATCTGTTGGAGAAGTAGCAGGAGCAACATAACCATCTTTGATTGATTTCCATACACCAAACCCTAGAGAGTTTAGGTGGCTTTCCATTCTCAGTTTCTAGAAAGCATAATTAGTCCCATCAAACCTAGGACCCTTTTATGAACCATCATGTGCCATCCTTGATCTTTGCCTCAAGCGATCAAGCTTTCTTCAGAGGAACTTGGAACTGATACCAATTGTTGAACACACCTAGAGAATGAGAGGGGGGGTTGAATCAGCCTACTCAAAAATTTAATCCCTTTTAGAATTTGAACTTTTTAGCACTTAACCAAATCAAAACTCTTAAATAGAATAGTAGCAGAGAAGGATATAGCAGTATAAAGGTTCAACAACTTTAACAATGAAAGATATAGCAATTCTAAATCTAATCAGATAAACAAAAATGATAAAAGAGACAAGAACACACATCCACAAGATGACACCATATTTACGTGGAAAACCCAATGAGGGAAAAACCATAGTGAGAGTTAACTCACAATATAAAGGCTCACTACCAAAAAGGACTTGCAAACCAAGCCACACTACCTCAATGTAAGATATAAAGGACTTGTTGAACTGAAGCTAAAACAACTTTAGTGGAAAGATACAAGGACCTAATGAGATTCATTATCTCAGAGCATGATACAAAGAGTTTATAAAGAATTACAATATTTGTCAATAATTCACTTTGCTAACTGATGCATTCAAGCATATCTGATCATTCCTCTTCATACTGTAGCACTAACTCTATTGGATTTCAATGTATTCCACATTCACACTTCTTCTCACTTGTTCAGACTTCTATACTTATTGCATTTAAAATTTTCTTGCATATATGTCCACTATAAGACCTTAAAACATCAATTAGGTTGGCCAAGAAATAATACAAACAATGAATTCACCAAGTCAGCCACAACAACATACTGCGGTCTTATCCCAAGCATAGAGAGGACCAAAAACAATCTTATTTCATCTTCCAATGTGATCCAAAGTAATTCACACGCTAGCGCACATCAACCTAAGTTGACATCAAGGAAACATGTAGATAAAACATGAAGTACAAAGCTAGTTGGCCCAAAAATATAATTCTAACTAAATTTACTCAAGGAAGTTCTAACCAAGATAGGTTAGGACCCAAATCTATGATAACACATCTTCAAATGCTGGCGTAGACCCTTAGGTATGCAACACAATCAAAGGAACAATCCTTGTTAGCTAGATATCCATAAATAACCTAGAAAGCCAACTCAAGACACAATGTGGCACCAAATAGGCCAATCAACAATGTGCATATTACATGCAGATGTTTCATAAACATCCAAAAACACTTCTTGAAACTTATTTCATACATTCATGCTATTAGAAACCACCACAAACCAAATAGGAACAAAATACTTCAATCTGAAAACACAGAATGCTCAGTCATGAGGTATAACATTAACAAATTATCTTACAAACCACTTCAACACATGATTTTGGAATTGAGATATTGCATGAATTCTGAGATCACATTCAAAAATCCATAGGAGTAGGGACATCAATGTGGAGAAATGCAAAGCATTTTTGGACCAGTCCAGACAACCAACAACACTGCAAATCTTCCGCAATTCAGAAATCTCCTTGGCTACACTGGTGACCTGAAAAAATAGGAGTGCAACATCCACATGACATAGACTTTGAATCCTAAACCGCAAGACCATATCTTCAACAATGGAGGAATACAGAGCATTCTCCCAAATAGACTTCAAAGCAACTTCCTGCACTAGAAATAGTTAAGCAACTTGCGGAGGCCAAAAATTTCTTTTAGCAACACATGCTTCATTAGGAACATCAAGAGAGAGCATAAGACATACTTTAGACCTTCAACAACATATATCCACAATCAGAAACACTTCTAATCCTCATCTTAATATATCATTATGAAGCCAACTCTGCTGATAGCAACACTATTGTTAACAATGACAACTGATGCCAAATAACTGACATAGAATAAGGCATGCCATCCAACCATGAACTTCAGCAAAAACATCATACACCACAAGTTGAATGTTGTCAACAATGACAACTAATTCCATCGATCTTCCTCACTTCTCAAGTGTAGAAAACAATGACAACCACAAACAATATTCATCAAGTGTTGTCATTAGCCATTGACAACAAGCTCATCAACCATTACCACACATATAAAAATCTTCATCAAGTGTTGATACCAAAGACAACCAACAATCAATGTTGACATCAATGACAACCACTACCAGCCATCTTACATAATTCTCCTCAAGTGTTAACATCAATGCTAACAACTACCAACAATCTAATGGTAAAAATTTGGTCAAATGAGGGACATCATATCCAATTATAGATCATTTGAAAAAATATTGTTAGAACTCACATCAAATACTTCCTTCCCCTACCTAATAAAAATAGAGTTAAAAAAAAAACATCATAAACTGTTCCATCTTTTAAATTAGAGCGATTTTCTACAAATATAGAGTCCAATGACTCTCTTTACTATCCATTACCTAAAGTTGAGGACAAAATTCCAATAGGATGTAAATAATGGTAAATTTTATCAACAATAATTTTTTTTAGCCATTTGTGACATCTTTAAGTGAGGGTTTCAATAGGTTTAAATAAGAATTATTAGGTGAGTTGAATCCCAAACTAGACCACCTTAGCGCTTACAAAATCAATAGAAAAAATAAAGAAATAGAGTAACATTTTTAAGGACCAAAATTGAATCTATCTAACATATACATTCATAATTTTGATGGTATAGATTTAACTTCATGGATAAGTATCACATAATGATATTTTAAGCTTCATGATATACTAAAGAATGCAATGGTTGACATAACATCACTACATCTAGAATTTGAACCTTACAAGTGATATTAGTGGATGATGAGTGACAAGAAATGATGGGTAATTAGTTTATGATATTTACTAATGAATTAGCAACTCACAATGAGCAACCATGGAGTGAAAGCTTTTCATCCAATTGATGGATTTGAAATATAGGGTTTGTAGTTAAATATAATTTTAAGAATATGAGATGGTAAATATGAATGTAGGATGTGACACCTTATCAGATGCTATATTTATACATCAATAAAATTAATGATTGAGTTTAGAATGGTATTTATTTGTTAGAATATTTTTCAATTATGATTGCTATACAATAAGCACTACATATTGATCAATGAAACTTTCCCACCAGAATATCCATGCAAGGTTAAACCACAAGATGTATAAATAGAAATGAGACTAATCCTATTAAAAAATATGGAAAAAATTTATAACCCCCAAAAATTACTAATCTCTCTTCTCACTAGGAGGTGAAGAAATGAGAAATATTTCTATATTTGCATTGTGATAGCAAATGGTCTAGAAGTCATAAGTATAACAATGGTGAGAAAAGATCAATGAGTCTTGAATGAGGTTGAAGAAGAGGGAAAACTAATGAGATAAGAACCAATTGTAGAACTTGAGCATGAAAATTTTGAAGGAAGAAAGAACTACTATCTCCCTATATATATTGAATGTGATAAGTACACCAAAAATAATTAAAGCGATTGGTTAGATTAGAAAATTAAATGTGGCAATATTGGTTGATATAGATAGTAGACAAAAATTCATTATTACAAGATTAGGTAACAATCTCCAATACTTCGTGTATATTATCTCTAATATTCATTCTATGATAGCTAACAGGAAAAAAAAATCTTATGATGGTAAATTCCATCATATAAAACTTTTAATGGGATACTATTAGCTAGATTATAAAATATTTACCATTCCAATTAGGGGAGATAATGTAGTTTTATGTGTGTTGGATTAAATAATTGGGAACAATGTCCTTCAATTTTTAGGACTTGTTCATGGCTTTCAAAAAAAAGAAGATAAAATATAAACTTTTAGGAATGAAATAACCACAAATCCAAATTATGAACTCTAATAGGATGAATTATTTAAAATCATAAGACATGAAAACTCAAGGTCCTATAGAGCTTCAAGAGATCATTCAACAACATCAAAAGGTTTTTAAAGAACCCAGAAGTCTATCTCTAGTTAGATACCATGGTCATGACATTGAATGAATACTAGGAAGTATTCCTCCTAACATTATACCTTATTGCTATCCATATGATTTTTTTTTAGAAATTATAAATTGGTCAAGGAACTGTTGGGTTCAGGAATTGTTCATCCAAAAAAAGTGACTATTAATATATAGTGTTTATGGTTAACAAGAAGGATGATTTATGGAGAATGTGACCAAATTACAAGGATCTCAATAAGATCATTCTTAAAGATAAGTTTCCTATTCTTGTTATTAATGAATTGAATGATGCATTATTTACTAAGTTAAATTTACATTCAAGTTATCATAAAATTAAATTGGAGGGGGTGTACATATGCCTACCTTTAGAACACATGTGAATTCTTAGCTATGCCATTTTTCTCAGTAATGCTCCATCAAATTTTCAAAAGCTCACGAATTTAGCATTTTACATATTTTTTTCAAAAACCATGTTAGTGTTCTTTCATAATATCTTCATATATAGTAAAAAATTGTTATAAAATTTGCAACATGTAGAGAAGGTATTGAAATTATTGGAAGATAATTAACTCTATGAAAAATCTAAATGTGTCTTTAGGGTGAAAGAAATATAATACTTAAGACATGTGATGTCCCAGAAAGGTGTTAAGGTGGACCCTAATAAGATTACAATAATAAAAGAGTGGTAAAAAAATAGTAATATCAAAGGTTTGAGAGGATTATTAGGTCCAACAAGATACTATTGCATATTTTTCACATTTATGCTTGCATCACAACACCCTTAAAAATATTGTTGAAGATTTTTTTTTCAAGGTTAGCGAAAGACACCCAATCATTTCAACAACTAAAATAAGCTCTTACTTCCACTTCTATGTTAGCTACCCTAAAATTCTTTAAGGAATTTGTAGTAGAATTAGACATGGAATTGAGATATCCCAGAAACATCAAAAATAGGTTTTTGATAGATAAGGGGGTTCACCAAAATGATAGTAGATAGACCTATTCTCCTATATTTCATTAGGAAATGAGATCCACACAAAGACTTGACTTAAAACCCTTAGGTGAGTCAACTCAAGATGTGAATCTTCTTTTTGTGTCAAGACGAGGGGCCTGGTGAAGCAACACTTTGGGGATAAAAACTAAAAATAGACACCAAAATGCAATTTAACTCTTGGAATAGAAAGATTAAACTCAATACTAACATAATCTATAATCAAATTGCATATAAGAGAAGGGTCAATCTGAATGTACCTTTCAATAAAAGTCGGTTTCTAAAGTTGATTTGGGACTCATTCACCTAGGGGGAATGGGTCCTGAGTTAGGGTTTTTCTGCAACCTTTGGGAGCCTTCACTATAGATATGAGTCTTCTAATTTTCCTAGGTTTCAGGTTCAAAAAGCCAGAAATAATTTCTGGAAGTGAGTTTCTATGAGAGGATAGCAACTTTTCCAACTCCAAATTTGATCTTCAAAATGGTCTTCAAGATTTCTTCCACCTAAATCTACAATCACAAATCAAGAGGTAAAAAATGTTCTATTTTTGGTGAATGGGGGTTTGCATTGGTCAAACCCTGTTTTGGTAATCAAACCTTGAAATGAAATGAAACATGAAAGAGGGAATGAAGAATGAACAAAGCAATATTACCAATCAACAAAACTTTGAATAAACCTTGGAATGTAAATCTGAAACTTGCATGAAATGGCTTCAATGGATGTGGATCTTGAACTTTGAATCTTGCTTGAAATAGTAATTGAATGCTTGAATGGATCATGAAACCTACATCATCATATTAGCTCCAAAAACATGCATGATGCAAGAAGACGTTGACATGACAATTGGATCTTGATTGATGCAATAAAACTAATAAATTTTCTCTTGAATGCCTTTAAGTTCTCCAAAATGCTCTTGAAATCTCATGAACTTACTCATAAAATTGCTAGGTTAAATATAGTGAAATAAACTTATATTTATAGGTATGTATCCTCAATTTCCCGAAATTCAAATATCACAAGCCGACATTGAAATATAGATTTGCAAACTTAAAATACCACCAAAAACATAATTTAAATTTAGGTCCTAGGTATAAGGGAGGACCCATTCGCCTATTCGCCCATGGGTGAATGGGTCCCATGTCCTTGAACCTAGGACACACATTCCTTAATGAGAAGTGTTATGTTTAGGCATTAATAAATGTTAGGTTTCCTCTTCAAAAAATGTAATAAAATAGGCTTGGAAAATGAATTAAGGGGCCAATTAAGGCATAATTAAGTTCAATTAATTAAAGGAGACCTAAATAAGTGTGAAAGTGTAAAGGGGTACACTTTAAAACACTAAAATAAGGCACAATTAAGTCCAAATTAACTAGGAGGGCACAAACCAGTGTGAACATGTAAAAGGGATACATTTTTCTACACTACATTTAGCCCCCACTTTAGTGAGAGGATGACCTTGTGTCAAACTCACACTAAAGTAGACATTCAAAACATATGTATGCAACAACAACAAGATTACTCAATCATACAACATCAAAGACTAAAAAGAAAAGTAAAAATTAAAAAAGGTGGATCAAGCCTTAAATGTCCAACATGATGTGGAACATATCTCAACTATTTTTCAAAAACGTTCACAAGTGGAACACGATGTCCACTATGCAAACAATAGCGCACACTCACACATGCTAATGGAACCTCAGGTTGTCCTCTAGGTGAGCCCCCAAAAAGTGGCTAAGTGAGAAAGTCATGAAAGGTCTACAAGATCTCACCATATAATGAGAAAGGAATGCCAGGTCTATAGGCTCTCATTGTACTAACCATACCAAAGCTATATCTCTAATAACTTTGATAAGGAAAGAAAACAATATGAAATTCAAGCTTCATAAGGTTAAAAAGCTATGTTATGCTAAACACTTATGAACAAAATAAAAATAAAGTTTTTTCAAAGGGATTTTACTTAGTTCATGTAAGGTCTTCTATTAGGGAACATCGTGCCTAATGTCTCCAAGAGAGGACAAGTCAAGGATAAAAAAATTTGCAACTTAGGGAATGCAACACATAGCATCACCATTAAGAGGAAAGTCGTATGCTAAGAAATATCACGCTCCTGGAGGACATAAAACCCAATGACACCACCAAGAAAAATAAGCATCACAAGAAGAAATAAAATTGCACAATGAAACACGAGGAATGTCAAAATTTTCAAAAATAATAATGCCAATGTATGCCCCCACTTTAAAGAAATTGCTAACACCATTGTTGTGAGAAATTTACTTTAAAGTAGCAAATAATCAATTCTAAACAATAAAGAAGACATGGGAGCTTATTCGGAAATCCCTACGCCAAGTCATATGTTTCCAAATGAAGTTATGCCATGAAGATGGGTTTCCCCCAAAATAAAATCCAAAACACAAGGGATCTACGGATTTGGGGTCAATATGTCTTTGCTACAATGTTGTTATAGATCTTGGAAACACCATCATTCCCCAAATACTCATAGAACTAGAAGAATAACACATAGAGAGTGAAAACAAAGAAAAAGATTTTGGGTCAACATGGAAGAGACCTAAATGTCTCAATGCCTTGCGTCATCCCCAAAAGGAAAACACAAGAAAAAAGAAAAGATAAAAGGTTTACGACATATAGAAGAATGCAGATACAAATAGAGGAATGCACATGAAGAGATACATCAAATGGAACAATATAGGGATCACATTACACACATGCAATCACATGAAGAAACATGAAAAAGAAAACAAAGACAAGACTAGTAAGGCACATGTGAGTCAACCTATAGCAGGTCATTTGCATCCCAATCTTGATCAGTATATGCAGAAGGCAAACAAATAGTCAAAGGGAAAACATCAAGTGCCAAACTAGGAAAAGTACCAAGTTCAACACTCTTATTAGGAGGATCATCACGTAAGCTCATAGATGATGAAACCAATGAATTCAACTCATTATTCACTTGTTCATCAATCTTTACAATTTCATTATCATCATCCAAGTTAATCACAATAGGAGGTCTAATGACAATATCCATAGAAGGTTGTTGTTGTTTATGTTTTAGTGAAGGTGAAAAGGCATCATGCATTGCTTGAGACAAGCTTGAATTTTTATTTTCTATTTTATTCTTTTCTTCTTTTGCTTGTAACAAACAAGCAATAGCACGAAATCTACGCCTATGCTCTCTATCATTTTGGTTTCTTTTGATTCAGTTTCCAAGTTGTGATTGTGTAGGACCAAGTTTGTCAACCATAGGTTTCTTTTCTTCCATTAAGGGAGGAACAAAAGGAACCATGGGAGGTTGTTCAACCACTTTCTCTTTGGCTTTATAAAATTATTTAACCTTAGGAGCCACAATGGAATTTTTTTGATTATCTTGTGGTCTCTTATAGGAAATAGGGGGAGGATTTGCCATAGGCTGGTCTTGGTTACTTGGGAGAGCTTTTGGTTCAATCATGGTTTCATCAAGGATAGGAGGCTTACTCATGGGTTGAGGAATATTGGTAAGGGATAATTTTTCTATGCACTTTGACTTAAAATTTTGATAGGATTTGAAAAATAAGTCTTCACGAGGTCTAATAGGTTCAATAGGCTCAGGCCAAAAGAAATACAATAATAAATTCCCATGAGAAGACACAAGATTAAATCACCACCAAATGGAAACTTTAAGCATTTATGCACAACCGATGGGATGACATTCATGGAGAAAAGCCATGGATAGCCTAACTTTACTTGAAATTGGTTTGAAGTCGGGATGATGGTGAATGATACATTTAATTGTTTCGCTCCAAATTTTAAAGGGAGATTTATGGAACCTATTGTAGGGAAAGAAAAATCATTATGTGCTTTGATCCATGCTTTCGGTTTTTCATATGTATCTTGATAAAGATCATGCACAAATAGGAATTCTTCAGCGATTATGTTCTCTACATAGACGGGATTGATTAATATCCCATTAGTAAGCTTGTCATTGATTCTTCCAGCTATGGAAATAGGACCATCGGGTGCATGTTTAAGTATGTATTTTTGTGAGAAAATAATGTCAGGTGACATCTTAGTTAGGCCCTCACGATGTTTAGCTTCCATAAATCCAACCATAAATTCTATATATTTTTCTTCATTATCGTTCGTGTTATCATCATCCGTGTCAACATTCATCACATCATTCTTCGTTTCACTAGCTTTAACAAATGAAATATTATGATTTGGCATAGGATTGGTAAAGATTTGCAAATTTTGATTAGGAGGGGCTACAAACTTATTACCTTGATCATTAACACCTCCAATTTGAATATAATTAGAATCAATGAGGTCTTGCATAAGATGTTTAAGATGCTTAAGATGTTTCATATCATGTCCATTTTGTCGATGAAAATGGAAATAGGCATTTGGTCTATAGTTTGAAGGTAAAGGCTTAGTAGGATCAGGAGTTCTATTAGGAGGTAAGGAAATAAAATTCTTGTCTAAGAGCTACAACATGATATTATGAAGGGTATCAAGTAGGGGTGTAAATTTCTATTTCTATCTCCAAATGGATTTGTCATCTTTATAGCAACCACTTGGGTGTCAACATGTTGAGGTGGTTGAGGGGGATTAATTTGTAGAAATCCATTATTTTGTTTCTTGAAAGGTTGATAGTTGGTTTGAGGTATGGATTCATACTTTTCAGGACAGTTAGAGGGAGATTTAGCTTCATGACTACTAATCGAATTTTGGTAATCACGTAGGAAGGAAACCTCAAAATCTCAATCTTAGCTTGGATTTTGGTTTGCAAATTGGAAATAAATGTTCTTTGATGGTGTAGGAGCACCTGATGGACTACATGCCTCCATGAGGCCAATATGTAAAAGAATATTTAAAGAGTTCTTAGAGGTCAACCAATAAGGTCTTTCAAGACCACCATAATGTGTTTGAGTCATTTGGTGAATGTTTAGATAGATTGTATGCTCATTGTATCCAATTTGCAAAAAATGGAAAAATATTGTCAAAGGAGGTCTATAATATGTTTTGGGTGTTTTGTTATTAGAATAAGGTCTTGGTGGACCATTATATCATCTAATAAGTCAATTTAGTGGTTTTTAGGCGTTGAGGGATTCAAAAAGTGCAAAAAAAGCAAAATCTTGTAAAATTTTGTTAAGGTAAAGTGCAAAAATTGACAAATGTCAAGTTAGGAAGTTGGGAGGTAGTTTGAGTTAGTTACAGGCGTTGATATGGAGTGGGAAACCTTTAAATTGATGGAGAACCTCGAGCAAGAGGTTGGGAACCCTTGTTATATGTGAAATTTGGTGTTTCAGACTGGTAATTCCGTTTTGCAGGCTCTTGTACGGTTTTGTATGGATACATACCTGAGGGGAAGTCATTGGGAACAAAGGAGGTGTGAGTCTAATTTCATTTAAAACTAGTTTCATTGATTTTTATTATGTTTTGAGCATTTGAGAGCTATTTTAGTCATGGCGGGTAGAAACCTTGATCCAAGGTAACAATAGGCACAAAAAATTGCATTTCTCTTATTTCAACCAATGGAAAAAGCTAAAAATTTGTGAAAAGGATAATTATTGTCTATAATTTTATGTACTAAGGCTTCAAGTTGTGAAGTTTAAGTTTGATGTTGATAAATTGATGCCCTAGGTTTGTGAAACAGGGTAAAGGGTTGGTAAAGGTAGAATACAATGAAGTTTTGTGTCTTTGTTGGTGAAATGGGTATCCATATTGGTTGATATTGCTTGTGAATGTTGTTAAAATGTGTTGTGACCCCTTCATAAAGTGGATATGATGAACTATAAGTGTTTGAGTGTATTTTGAATGCTCTCCTGATAATACAGAGTTATGACAGTCATGGCTTTGAGTAAGAAATGAAGGTTCAAGTTAGGAGTTTGTTAAGATAGCATGAAATATGTATGGGATATGGTTTCTTTAGTATGTGCAGGTGCATTTGAGCATGCTAAAAGCTTTGGTGAGGTGATTGAAAGATAGGGTGGCACATTTTCAATAAACCCTTATGAAGGTTAACTTAAACTTGTGTTTGGAGTTTTGTCACATGGAAGGTTGGTATTCCTGATGTAGTTGTTGATTTTGGAATTTTTTTATCTATTGATTATCTTGAATGGAATTGGAGCCATGTTGGAAGTATTTGTTTTCATTTTGATGTTGAGTGTCCAAGTTGACAAGCTTTTGAAAGGCTTAAAGGGCAGGGACAATCACAATTTTATGATGTTGTTACAAAACAAAGTTGTCCCATTCTTTGATATGTTTTAAAATGACTTAAAAGGTGTCTCAAAGACTTCTTACAGTCTTGATTTGTGATATGCATAGAGAGATGTTATTGAAAATACCTAATTGAAAGGATACAAGGTCATGGCGCAATCTATAAAGCAAAGGCCTATGGTTGATATGTCTATGTTGCTGATAGGGTTATGCATGGAATGATCTATTTTCCTTATGAAAGGTCCAATCCAAGGTCAGATAAAGATTTGTGTTGTTGTTTTCTTATCTTGAGTGGTTAAGAGAATTCCTCCAAAATTCCTAATAGCAAGTGTTATACAAAGGTTGCCTTGAGATATAGTTGAAGGTTTGTGAGATGTGTTTTTGAATCCTCCTAGCATTGCATCATTTGAAGGTCAGCGTTAGAAATATTAATGTTTATTTGTGAATAAAGCATTTGGTATCGCGCTATGAAATCAATGACATTTTCATCATCCTTTTTTTCACATATCATCAAATCAGCTAAGGTCATTTTAGGACCCATGTGAATTTGGAAGTGGTCGTAGAAAGCATCAATAAGTTCATAAAATGAACTAATTGAATTATTCAGTAGGGAGATAAACCACTCTAAAGCAGTATCTTTCAAGGATCTAGGGAAGATTTTAGCCAAGATTTTATCTTCAAAAATGAAGTCACTACATAAGGTTGTGTAAGCAGAAACATGGCTAACAAGATCTCCTTTCCCACCATATTTATCAAACCTTGGAACCTCTATACCTTGTGGAATTTGTGTTCTCAATATCTCCAAGGATAATGGGTTGGTTTTGATGTATTGTGAAGTTTGGCCATTTTTTTGGTTTAAAATGTGGTGATTTGTTGTAAGGATGAGAAATTTTTCAAAAGTGTGTTAAGGATTGGATCATTGTTGGTGTTGTGATATGGAGGTGAATACGGTGGAGTTGTGTATGTATGTGGAGGGCAAGTGAATTATAGATTTGTGAGGGGGGATGGATGAGGAGATATGAGATTTGAATGCACAAAGCTAGAAGGAATCCTAGTGGAAATACCTAAGGAAGTGTTGACATTGCTAGTAGGTTGGATGGTTGTTGTAACATGAGTACTAGTGTAGGTAGAAATAGAGGTAAGGGTTGTGGAAGAAGGAATTGAATTTCCACCTTGACTTTGAGTATATCCCAAAGCTTGAGCACAACTAATCATGGTAGGGACATATTTATCAACAATATGAGCTAGAATTCACACAATGTCTATTCTATGTTTGTTTTCAAGAATTTTCCTCACATTATCTAAAGTAGGACTGACACTACTAGCAATATTTTCAAAAATTACAAAGTTTTGCAATTTTTCTATTTCTTCATCTATCCTTCTTATGTTCTCTTGTGAAACATTAGCAACCATTGTTTCAACATCATGCACATGAGTTGTGGATAGGGAAGTCACTAGAAATGAGGTATTAAGACTATGATCCATAGTGGGTTGATTAGTATCAACACTATGAGTGAAAGAGTTGGAAAACCCAAGATCCACAGTAAATGGTGTATCGCGGGATGACATGAGTCTCAAGCAACATCTCACAAAAATATTGCTAATAGGACACCAAGTTTTGAAGCTCATACAAGTTCCAAAAACATGGTATGCATCCAAAATGGATAAGAGGTAAAATGCAATAACCTAGAATATAAAGTACAATGTAAGTATATAAAAGCAATTTTCAGATTTCAAACAAGATAATTTTTTTATTATGCTATTTAAAAGCTTGAAAATGATGTCTTGCAAATGCAATTTTGAATTCACACAATGCATTAAATTTATCAAATTGAGCTTAATATGATTAATTTGAGATAACAAAAAATCTATAAACTATAACAACAAAACAAAATACAGAAATAGAGATTTTAATGCCCAAAAATGCAGGAAAAAGCCCTAATCAGGGACTCATTCTCCCATGGGTGAATGGGTCCTAGCTGAGGGTTTTGAAAAATGAATTTATAGATTTTTGAGTTGATTCCTATGGCTTTTAGATTCTAGACTGAGATAGGTGGTTACAATTTGAATTTTTTGTAAATTTAAGTCTAAATGCAAATGCAAAATAGTGATAAATGACAAACTAAGAGACCTAATTTGATGTCAAATTTTGATTTAATTTTCAAATGTAAATGATTTATTATGCAATGATATGTAAATGCTTTGCAAAATGACTATTTTTTTTGTATTTTTTAGATTTTGAAAGATGCAAAAATGCAATCCTTAAACCCTAAATGAGATACAAACTAATGCAAGTTAAGCAACCCTAAATGAGATTCAATTCAATGTAATGAAATGCTAATGAATGCAAGATCTAGATCTATGGATAAAATAAACTCCAAAATTAGAAAGAGACAATGCTCAAAAGTTAGGTTCACCAGAATGAAACATTGAAAAATAGGTTTTTGATAGATAAGGGGGTTCACCAAAATGATAGTAGATAGACCTATTCTCCTTTATTTCATTAGGAAATGAGATCCACACAAAGAATTGAATTACAATCCTTAGGTGAGTCAACTCAAGATATGAATCTTTAGATTTCCTTTTTGTGTCAAGATGGGGGTCTTGGTCAAACAACACTTGTTGCCCTTGTCATTGTACCAAAAGGTTGACCTATCAATGCTTGATACAAGTGTCAGTTAAGATCCATGAGAGGTGGTTAGACCATGTCATGAACCCGAAAAGCCACACATGCACAACACAAGGAGACCAAGGGCAACACCTTGCAACAATCTCCCCCAACACAAGCAATGGGTTTGAACCTGTGACCCAACTCTTATACCGATTGTTGGCCTTGTCGTTGCACCAAAAGGTTGACTTGTCAATGCTCGATACAAGCATCAGTTAAGATCCATGAGAGGTGATTAGACCATGTCGCAAACCCCAAGCGTCGCACATGCATAGCACAAGGAGACCAAGGTCAACACCTTGTAACAACAGTTTGGGGAGAAAAACTAAAAATAGTAAACTAACACCAAAATGAAATTTAACACTTGGAATCACAAGATTAAACTCAATACTAACAAAACCTATAATCATATTGTAGATGGAATTCATTATTGGGTTACCAAAGTTGAATAACTTTGATGTGATTTTGGTAGTTGTGGATAGAATCATGAAATATACATATTTTTTCGGAATCTCTCATATATTTCAAGTTTTTATTGTGGTATAAGTATTGATAAAAAATGTAAAAAAAATCCATTGTATTCCAAAAATCATTGTGAGTGACCATGAACCTATTTCACTAGCATATTTAGGATAAACTTATTTATAGCATGGGGCAAAAACCTAGCATATCGCTCATCTTATTGACCACAATCAATGGCCAAACTAAAATTATAAATTAAATATTTTGAAGGATATCAAAATTATTTTTCCTTCAAAAAAACAAGTGCAATGGTCCAAACAAATTTTATTGCTAGAGTGGTGGTATAGCATATAATTTCACACATCAACAACTTATATGAATCCATTTGAGGCTCTTTATGCATAATTTTTTATTTATAGGTTCATTCCAAAGCTTATGCTATAGAGGACAATATTCAACACCAATAATAAATTATACTTCAAATCCTTAACGAGAATTTATGTGCCTCATAATAAGATGAAACAAGAAGAGAAAATCACCATATTAGTGAGAGGAATTTTGAGGAGGGAGACTAGTTATTATTTTGGTTATAACCTTACACATATATGTTACGTAAGAAACAAAAGAACATCAAATTTGTAGCCAAATTTTATGATCCCCATAAGGCTCTCCATTGGATTGATAATGTAGCTTATAATTGGAACTTCCACCCTCCTCCAAAATTCATCCTCTTCACTTCTCTTTCCTAAAGAAAGTAATAGGTAACAAGATTCCAATATAATCAAAATTACCTAAGTTATATGAAGAAGAAAAGTTTTTATTTGAACCTAAGAAAATCATAGAAAAACGAGTGAAGTAATTGTAAAGTTGAATTATTTTTAAATTTTTAATTAAGTTGAAGAATCTACTAGTTGAAGATACAACATGAGAATATGAGTAATTCATATAGAAGCATATGAATTTATTGAGCATGTACAAATTTTTAAAGTATTAAGGATAGCACATTTTTGAAGGGGATGGACATGTGATTCTCCTAATATTCATCTTCATAAGTGTAATAATATTAAGCAGTTCTTGCATGCTTTATTTTCTATTGTTATTTTTTTCTCTAGTTAATTCCTTAGGTTGACTTAATTAGGATGAAGGCGTATCCCTACCTAATTATGCATATAAATAATGAAAGTCTCTTTTAAACCATCATAAGTTGTGAGATTAAATTCATTTTTTCTTATAATTTAATTTTTGGATGCCACCCCCTCAAAGTGGTCTTATATTTATTGATTTTTTCCTATATTTTCAAGAAATATCTTTACACTCTAATACCAAATTTTGAGAATTTAATCCATGTTATAGTCACTCAATATATTAGGTTATTGGAACACCTTAAGGTTATGTTATCAAATCTAGTTATGTTATACCAATTCAATTTAATAACATTAAAGGAAGAACATGAAACAATATGAAAACTACAAATACACGAGACACAAGATTTATGTAGTAAAACCTTATGGAAAAATACCACCAAAAAAAGGATAGTAACAATTATATTCATGGGAAAATATCCAATACAAAATTCTCTCTTTTTGGAGTATCTCAATCTACAAACTACAACACATAACCTCTAAATAGGTTTACTACACCTTCAATAAAAATTGGAGCATCATTCAAAATTAGCCTATTCTATCTATACAAGCAATTAGATATAGCCATTTAAATGAAATTTCAACCATCTAACTATCTAACTATCATATAGAATATTGATAATCATGCAACAAAAACATGATCATACCATGAAATCAATATAATACACATTATATCAAATATGAATTCTCCACATTGATAATCAAAACATATGATAAGTTGCTACTACTCATAGTTAGTCAAAGGTTTTTGAACATCTTCACAAACTACATATTTATCTTATTTAACTACAACCAAACACCATCCATGGATTGTGGTATTAGAGATGAATAGTTGATTGCTTCTGGCTGCTTGTGGTACCTTAGACTATCCCTTAAAACATCACCATATTCCTAGCCATAATTGTATACACTCCAACAACACTATATATGCACCTACACTTTCATGCATACTCCAATAGCTTAGATAATTATATTGTATCAATTTATCCTTCAAATGAATTGTGGTTGAAACCATAGTAACACTAGAATTAAAAAACCTCCATACTAAACAAAATATTTGAAACTCAATGCAACTCACCACATAGCTTCGTATATATATTTACTAGTTTTTGACCTATATTTGTCAACATGAATTAGAACAAGTTCACTATCTTGTTTCACTAGGAAACTCACCAAGAACTCTTTATAGGTGAATAGAACATTAAATCTCTAAAAAATATGATATTCTTGACAATCCATCACATTCTTAAAAAAATTATTAGAATCGCTATCAAAACTATGACCTTTCTCCTCCACCCAAATCTAAAGCTTGATGTTATCATCTAACTGTCTATTATCAACAAGGTCCACCTCAACACATTTCTAAGCTTTCAATTTCTCCCCTAACCCTTCATAGATTCCATATCTTATTTTTGAAATCATAAAATTTGATCTCTGTGCCTTCTTCACAACCTTCTCCATCTCTTCCTCTCATGACATTTCCTCCTCTCTTGCCTACTCCACCAGTTTATTCTCCACATCCCCATAATTGAACTCCATATATGATTAGTCCCTACCATCAACTAATGTCATTCCTCCACCTATTCATTACCATCCTAGACCACTAAGATCCAAAAGACCTTTCCTCGTGAAACCTAAATAATATTGGTAGAGGCTTCCTCCTCACACTTCGTCCTCTTTATCTCCTCCTACTTCTCTTCCAAACCATCTGCCTCCTACTATTCAATATTAGCTTATTCCCTTTTTTCCTTAGTCCATGCTTATAAATGATATCTTAGTTCCCTAGCTTGAGGTCCTCATTGTTGAGTCTACTTCTCCATCACATTATTATTATCCTAACCTTCCTATGATCCATTCTCATCCTTCTCCATAACCACTCCAAGTCACTCTCCCTTTACCTCATACCATGTTCCATTCCATCAATGGTGTTACACCCAGTTTCACTCTAGACTAGTTGACAAATATGACTTCACTAATTTATTTTTTTATGACGATCTTATGGTTGATGAGTCTCCAACTAGTGGAACTTAGACACATTTGCTTCTTTCTTACCTTATTTTTAAAATATATCGTATTTATTTTTTTCCTACAATCCCTATCTATGTGAATGAGGTATTCTTCCAACTATTAAAAAAGATTTTAAGAAACTAACCAATCATATTAAGTTAAAATAAATGAAATAAGAATTACATTATGAAAGAGACAATACAATACATGAAATGTACATGGGAAAATCTGCACTAGTAAAAAACATCATTAAACCATTCGTTATTCAAAAAAATTACAATAATATTTGTGTAAGAAATACCAAGGATCTTATTTTTATTATGTCTTCTTCCCTCTAATGGCCTCATATGCATATAAGATGCATTTGTAAGTATACCTCTTATACTTTGAAAGTTCCCCCACATATACAATAATGTATGTGCAATATATTCTTTCAATTGATTGACTATATTTAAGGCAACCCAAGGGGTTGGTGTATAGGTTACAATATTTTGGTTATTAATTGAACTAATTGATAAATAATTTATTTATAAAGCTAAAATTATTAATCACAAGTCATGCTTTATATTATAAGGATATAAACCTTATAAGTTAGATTCATATAAATTTTATTTAGGAATAGTTACATTAAATGCAATCCTTTAATAAATATTATGCTCTAATACTCCCCCTTAATATTTATAGGGAATTCGTGCTATCAATTTCTTTTAGAAATAAAATATGAAGCTCCTTAATAAGGTATGAATTGTTGGAGAAGCATGCCACAAGAATCAAATATATTTCAAGATGAAGATCATGTATTATGGACTACATCATAAACCTCTCGACATAATTTAGATCTCAATTTACTCATAAATATGTATAATTGTTATGTAGAAAAAGTGATCCTAGATCTAACTAGGATTAGCTACTTTTCACTTACAAAACATTGGAATTTAGATCAACAAGGGTATGAGATTAACTTGCAACCTAAAAGGTCAGTCAGTCAACCTTGGATTTGGATTCTTTGAGGGTTTGGAAATTGATTTTTGTGTAAAATGCAATGATGAAAATAGTTAACTATGAAAATGCACTATTTTGAGATGAATAAAAACAATCTAGAAATTGATAGGCAATTTTGAGTTCTAGAAAATCAAAAGGTAGAAATGGAGGTACCTAACTTGTGAATTTGAGGAATTTTTTTTTGGACAAGGGTGCCAAGGGTGCCAAGGGTGCCCTAGTCCAGAGATTTGAAATTGAAATCTGCTTTCACAATCATTAGGTCCTTGATCTATTGCTTCTTCCTTCCATATCTTGTTGTCAGATCTTCGTCTGTTACCGAGATAATTGAGTTTCTATATCTTGTCAATTTGTAGGGCTTGGATGCATAAATGAGCAAATTGTCTTCAATCTTCTTCTAATCTTCTTCGGATTTGTAACCTACACATTCAAAAGGAGAGGAAGGTTTGTGCCGTATAGGGGCTTGCCCCAGTCAAACCTCGTGTTGGTATTTCTACCTTCACAATGGAAAAATTGATGATAAAGAGAGATTATTGTTTTGAGGGATAGAGACTAAATGATAATGGAGTAATCAATCAACCACTTGTTTAAACTCACCACTCAAATCTGATCTCCTTGAAGGATTGAATTCATACACATCACCTCAAGGCTTGATTATAATTTGGATTGGATTGATTTGAAGACCTACAAATATTAGTACTCATAAAAAAAATGTATGCATAAACATGGACAAACTCACATAAAACTTGACATGATGCTTTGATGATGAAATGCTACAATAATTCTATAGATTTTTCTCTTGATTGCTCTTGACTTGATCTTGAAGTATAATAATTGCTCCTCTATCTTATTGTTCTCCTTGTCCTTTAGAATTATGAAAATACTATGCATTTATATGTAATTAATCTAATTTCCTACAAATTAAATCTTGATAGCTACATTTAGGATTTGAAATTCAAATAATAAATTTCCAACCCTGACATATTTAAATTTGGGGCCATTTTAAGGGGACAAGGGCACAAAAGACACCCTTGTCTAGACCCACTTTTTGAGATCTAGAGTGCCATGGGAAAAATATTAAATGCACACTTTGGTTTTTCATATTTGATTTTTTGATAAATGATAAAATGGGCTATGAAATGCATAATTTAGAAAATTAGGAGCATGATTAGATCCAAGTATATAGGAGGGAAAAAAAATCTAGTGTGAAATTGTTGAGGGTGACAATTTACAATGCTACAATAACAAAGGTCTTATAAAGGTTCTTATTAAAGCTTAGGTCTCCTCAAAATAATCCACCAAGGTTCTTGTTACAATATTAATTCCCACAAGTCTTACATCTAATTCATAAAGGTCTTATATACAATGATTTTACAAATGGAAGAAGGAATACAAAGGAAGAGATATATAATGCTCATAGAACTTACATATAAAGCATGTAAAATTCCTGTAGATCTTACATACAATGCTTGTAGGTCTTATCCAATGTTGTAGGTCTTACAAGTGTCCTTAGGTCTTACATGTAGAGTTAGACACTATGAGGTTTCATTCTGATGAATAATCCCCCTCAATGGAAACTCCTTCAGGCCAAGCATTATAACAGAGGCTTTGTGTAGTGGTTGCTAGGATTCAAGCCCTGATCACTATGCTCATAATATATCTGCAAACTAATAATCAATCTAATAGGCTAGATAGTAATTTATTATCAAGAACTTTTCCCTGAAAGAAGTGCACATAAAATTTAATATGTTTTGTTATTTGATGTTGAACATGATTATTTAATAAGAGAAATACAACTTTTGGCTATCTCATATAAAAGTGATATTTTTACTAGAATCCAAATGAAGCTCATTAATAACCTCATGAGCCACATTAATTCCTTTAGCAATTTTATCACACTTCTATATTCAACCTCTATAGATGAAAGAGCCACAATAAGTTGTTTTTTTATATATTACTCCATCCATATGATAACACTCACCATATTTTGAAGACATATCTAAAGGTGTATTTCCTATCAATAGGATAACCAACATAGCCAGTACATCACAATAACTAAATATATTTTTATTCTAGTGCATGAATAATAGATATTAATTAATTATACTTTTAATATAATTTGAATATTATTTTAGCCATTTTATAATGATCCATAGAAGGATCTTACATAAATTTGGATATGATAGCTACTCTAGAGGTAATAATAGTTCTCAAATAATAAGATGAAAAAAGAAAAAAAAATCCTTACTAAATTTTTATATAAAGTAGAATGTCTTTCTATATGGTGATTTTGGATCCAATTCGGTTCCTAATTGGATAGGTGTAGTTAGACTTACAATATGTCATACTATTTTTGTAAGAAAATTGTGAGTGTATTTAGATTACGATACTATAAAAATGTGATAATCTTGGAATATAGACATTCCCAAAAAATTATGAAGAAGATCCTAATTGAATTCTTTAAAGGACTAAATTTCACTTTAATAGAATACCATTAAGGGATGAGATTTTCACAAAGATAAGTAGATATAAATTTTCATGCTTCTTCAAACAGTAAATAGTCATCCTACAAAACACATATAGTCAATGAGTCATTAAAAAATACTAAGTGAGATATGCCTCTTAGGCTTGCTCACCAAATAGTTTCTTAGGGTAACAACCACCCATTATAACATCCATTTGTTATATTCTTAATGTCACTAAATTTCAATCCTCTATTCAAAATAAATGCATAAAAAATGAATATTTCAATTACAAATATATTTTATTTGGAATTAATGATAAGAATTATAACTAGGATATTCCATGCAAGATTCATAATTTAATTGCTCAAATTGATCCTTCAAAGGCATAGTGAGACTTTTGTAACACTTTCAAAAATATTAACATTCAATTTAAAGGTTGCAATAACAACAAGTGCTTAGATTGATACTAATATTTGCTACATGAATAACCATGCTTTTAAAGAGAATAAAATTGGCTACTATGAATTAATTAATTAAACTTATTTAACCTTGCTTGATATTTATCTATCATACCTGATGCTCTTTTATATGGTAGTTAGTAGTTAATGAAAATAAAAGAAAATAATATATTGATTGATATGTTATCATGAGTCAATAATTTTTTTAGATTTAAATTATTTTTGTCAAGGTCATTTGACTTGAAAAGATACCAATAAGGATATGATTCAATAACTTAATTAAGGTTCGATAATATGGGTTGACAAAAAATTGGCTTAAATAATATCATGACTTTTTCAACCCACTTTGTAATTTAATGACATGATTAATTATATGCTATTCAATTTTGTAACCGGAGCTATGAACCGGAATGCAACCATTCAACAATACCACCCCAACAGGGTTTGAACATTGATGGCAAGAACAACAATGCCACCTTTAAACCATCACACCATGCCAATACTGGCGAACACAGCTAAATAATTATCATCCAAATATTTAAACATTATTTAAGATCATTGCATAACTACTTTGGATTAAAAAATATTCTCTCAAACTAAGACAAAGATGGAGATTTAAGACTGGTATTTACCATTGTGATATCTTTATTTTTGAAGATAATGAGGTTGGATAGCTATCATATCAAACCCAATATGGCAAAGAAAATTATGCCCCAATAGCTTACACTTTACTCAAGTAGATATTTTCTCATACATGCATATCTTCTTGCATGCTTTACTTGCTTGCTAATATACAACCATCAACATTCAATTACCTAATACCAATACAATCTCAGAAATTCAGCCAAGATTTAAGCCAAAAGGAATGGTACAAGGAATAAACAAAGCCATTTCCAAAGAATTCTCGTGTGTTTCCTCTCAGTTATTTTGTACCTATAATTTCTGTCATACAATATCCATATACTTACAACATATTTTTGTGGATGTTTCTTTGTGGGTTATTTTCACAATCACTTATCTTAGATAAGAACCAATCTATTGTAAATAAACTAAACATATGTTAGATAAGAACCAATCTATTTGAATCTACTGACTACCAGAGCAATAACAAAATAATGCATTATGCCCTCAACAGTGCAGCTGTTATTAATTGAGAACAACTGTGATGGAATTATCTATGAGATTGGATGACTTATGGTAGGATATCTTCATTTTCTACGCTTTCCTTGGTGATACTTTCAAATCACTAGTGTAATCTACTTTGCACTTATCTTGGAGACGCCTTACCTCAATCCTTGGGATTTTGTGCATTTTTTTACTCAAAACTTTTGCAGCTGCAACCTCACAGACATGTTAGACAACATGGCCATATTTATTTGGAATACTTGACCTAGAAAACCCAAAAATAATGGGTGCATCCCACAAGACAACAGTGTTTCAAAATCAAATCTGCAGATTTCAAAACCAAATCTGCACCACCCATATTAGAAACCAAATCATTTATTATTGAAGAAACTTACAATAATATTTATAATCTGTATACAAACATTTTAAGAACCTAATTTTTTATAATGTCTTCTCCCTCTCCTTTCATAATAGTCTTGTATACATATAAAATGTATTCATAAATATACCTCTTATGCTATGCAAGTGCTTCCACATATACTAGTGTATATGTAATATATTCTAAATATAATATATTCTTTTAATTGATTGTCTATATTTAAGGCAATCTAAAAGGTTGTATAGATTACAACCTTTCATCTTATAAAATGTTGGTTATTAGTTTAATAAATAAATAATTTATAAAGCTAGATTGTATAAATCACACCTCACTTTACATTATAAGGATATGTCTTATAAGTTAGAATTTTACAAATATTATTTAGAAATAATTGTATTAAATGCAATCCCTTATTAAGCATTAATCTCTACACCAACACTATTAAGGAATATCATTTGATGTGTTGTGGTGTATCTTTGTTTTATTACCTTTTGATTCCTTCACTTCTCTTTTCATCTTTATTTTTTATGTTGTTCATCTTCTATGTGTATTTTCCTCTTTATGTCATTTATCATCCGTGTTCAAGTTCTTCCTTCATCAACCTAGGGATGATGCAAAGTATTACGAACTTACCACCTCTTTTCATGTTAACCAAAGTTTTATTTATTGTGTTCCCCCTTGTCAAATAATTTTCTTTGGCTTTGTCTATATACGTTTGTGTTGTGTCCCGTTAGAATTATTATATCCTTCTTTCTTTCCCCTTTTATTTACCCTTATCCCACTCTATGTTTCTCCACAACTTCTTACCACATTTTATTACATTATTTTTATCTTTTTTCCACACTTTTTTGTATGTTTTCTCCTCCTTTCATTTTCCTTTGCATTATACTTCTTTAGTATTGTAAACACTCAAATTTGACTAACATATTCCTACCAAATCATCATCATTTTCTATCATTAGGTATCATCAATCCGTATTCTATATTTAATTAAATAATTTTATTATTTAATTAAATTACCTATTTTTATCACTTTTCATCTATTAATTAAATAAATTTTATTATTCAATTAATTTACTAATTATTCTTCCATTAATTAAATAATTTGCTAATTATTTAGTTAATTCCTCAATTCTCAAAATTAAATAATTATTCAATTATTTAATTTATCCATTCTTCAAATAAATAAATAAATAAAATTATTTATTTTATTTATTTATCTATTTTGTGCATGCCAATAATAAGTTAATTAGTTTAATTATTAATTAATTTGCATGCATTTCCACCTCATTAGTTAACTAGGACCAACTCTCACTCCACTCTTCAAGTAGATTAGTCTTTTAATCAATCTAATCAATTCACTAGTCAATCAATTCAGTCAACTTCCACTTACTTCCACTTCTCTGATCAAGCAATCCACTTCACTCCTTACACTCAATTCACTCAAATAATGTAGGTAGTTAACTATCCAATCAAATCCTCTCATTAATCCTCCACCATTGATCTTTTTCAATATTTCCTCTGATCTCGACCGTTGATTAGTGTCACCAAAAATCTATAAATGCAACCATCCTATCACTCATTTTTCATCTCAGATTGTGTGGAAAAAATATACTCGAATTGTGACAATGCTTTAGTGAGAGAAAGGATTTTAACAGCATTCTCCAAGGTGAATAGTGGAGAGCGATGAAGTTATGCTAAGGTGAATTATGTGTTTCAGTGTTTACAAGTTTGCATCTTGTTTGAATCAATTTTCCTTATTTGATCCATTGTTATGATCTTTTGATTGTGAATTTCTTGATGATTATTCCTTAATTTTTATTTTCACAATCATATTTTGAGGTCATACATTTTGGCACATCTGATAGGACACATTTTGTCCCTAGTTTAACCTTTTTTTTATGATTTTATGTGATTTTTGAAGCTACATGGCCATTTTATGCAACTACCTACATAACAACACAATTGATAGGAATCTAGGGGCAACTATTGCTTAGATAGGTGTATATGTTGCACAAAACAATGTATTTGATGCACAAAGTTGTGCAAGACTTTCCTAATTTTTGAGTATTAAATATTTGATTGATAACCTTGTTTGTGCTATTTTCTAATGTTAAAACTAATAATTTGACCCTCAAAATTGTATTTTTGGCTATGTTTTCTACATTTTTGGGTGTCTATGCAAAGTTGTGCATTTTTTGCTCTATTGAGTGCAATTGTTGCTTTATTGGGCACAATTGAGGCTTTGTTGGGTGCAACTATGTAGAATGTAGGTGCATCTAAGGCTCTGTTAGGCACATTTGTTATTCAAATGTTCACATTTAATAGAAGATATAAATCTTCTTCTTATAAGTTTTCAGTCAGATTCACGTAATTGTTTGTTAGATTTTAAGTTTACTAATCACTTCATTGAGTAGCTTGTGGCATTCATTTTGACAAAGACTAAAACTCTAAACTATTGACATTATTTTTTGCAAGGATTTTGTACTTGATTCTTTATAAATTAGGAACACTTCAATTTCATAAGGTGAATGAACTTTATGTGTTGTTTATGGTAAGTGCCTAGGTACATATGCTCTCTCCTTGTGCCTAGTGTGATCTTGGAGATTAGAAACACCTTAACTTGCATTTTTTTTACTCGAGGATTAGATTTTCTATGTAAGCTCTTCCCTTGTGACTCTAAAGAATGATCTTGGGAATCAAAAGAAACATCTTTTCTATTTTCTTATAGTAGGAGGCATGCTTGGGGATTTCATCACCCCAAGGATGACCTCAACCATGTATTGAGGCAGGGTATATAAAAGGGGGAGAATTAAATTTGTACCCCAAGGTGTAGCTAATGTACTTTAAGCCAAGCCTTGTGACCCTCAGTACGCCCAGACATGTATAGGTGGGGAGGAGAGGGGAGACCCCCCTTGACTCAGGCATCCTCATATAAGCTCATTGTTCAATGATTCTACTATGAACCTTATTTTTTAGAAACCTTTAAGACCTTCGTGTGTTGGCTTAATGTAGTGTAGAGTATAGTATCATGCTTGAAGTTACTCGCCATGTACTCTTCTCTTGTTGAGGTGACATTGATTCCTTTGTAGGGACTTGTCTTTCCAAGGTAAGGGGTGTTAAGGTGGTACATGACCTTAGCATATCCTAGTCACCCATTCATTTGAAGGTTGTGTGCTTTAGTAGGTGAGCCTATATTAATTCAACACACTTACTTGAATATCTAGGTTGTTAATGTGATTGGTGTGTCTTCTATGTGATAATACCAGTGAAACCATTTAGCTCATCACCTTAAAAGAAAAAGTGTCAGCAAATATCATGTTTATTGTTTGAAGTATTTTCTTGACATACTTGCTCAATACACTCAGATTACACCAAAACCAGTTAGAATAATGTATTTGAAATTCATAATCATACATCTGTATATCTTATTATGCAATTGAATTTTAGTCCATGCAACTGTTTCTCAAGCAGAATTTAGAAAACTCAATCCTAGGTCAGAATTTCGCATTTTCCAACCCTATTTCATATTTGTTTTACATTGGAACAATTACCAAGGCTTGGGCATATCTATCCTTGGCTTGGGCACAACTGTTCCAAAGAGTTGCACAATTATTCTATAAATTAGTGCAACTATGCAATAGAGTGGCAAAATTATGCCTTGGGGTTGGGCACAATTGTGGTTGAAAGTGGCACAATTTCCTTAGACTATCATATCATCAATTATGCCTTGAAAATTGAACTATCACCCATTGTTTCTCAGAATCCTTCAATTGGACTTGTGATTAACACAATTGTCCTTCCTTGCGACACAATTGTTATATAATTCAATGCAATTTATCCATCCTTAGGGTGGTTACTATTACCAAATCCTCTAGTCTTACCAAATAGACCTATAGACACATATCTTATTAATATAATAGAGGTGAACTTGAGATTTTATCATATCCCATTGCACCTTCATTCATAATCTTTCGATCATACCTAGAGTTGGGATTAGGACAAGTTTACCATCATCTATATAGTCATCCACACATAAGGATCGAACTCATTACAGTTTATCTAGATCTTTGGTATCCCCCTATTATCCCTAGTTTAGTGTTTAGCTCAAAATTTTTCCTTCTCCAATTTGAAGAATCAAACTAGTCTATATGTGGGTAGATTAGCTTAGAATATTTGGCTACTTCTAAGTTAGACTATTCCACCCCTTTTATGAATGTGAACTCAAAATTCTAGTTCACAATTCAAATATCATTATCAAACCTTTGATCATAGAGTCTTGAGATCTAGAAACTCTTTTAGTATTTTCCTAATCATCATCTAAAAATACCAAACATCTACATAAGTCAAAATTTAGACATTTCTCATATGCCCATGGAAACAAGGTCATAGGCTAAGAAGAAAATGGAGCATCAAGATCCCAACAAGACACATGTACATATGGAACTATTTCAAGGAGGAGGACAAAGAGAGCTACTCACACTCGTTTTAAGTAGCTTTGAAACTCCACCCCCCATTGAGTCTTAATCATAGTCCAAAAATTATTGGAGTCAGAAATAACACCTGAGGATTTGGAAAAGTCACAACAAGATGCTAGTGCCATTAGATTAGTAGATTCCCTTTTGGTTGTAAACCAAGATCAACGTTTTGCTACTTGCACAACAAGGTGCTAAATTACCCTCAACATTTGACACCACTCTCATAAAAGACATCCCTAATAACACTCCACCATCAACCTTAGGGGAAACAAGTTCTAATGAAATCATACCACAAAACATGACACTACCATCCCTCCCATAAACGACCTCAACATGATATCCCAAAACATCTCTAACATACCCTTCACAAACAAATTTAACACCGTACCACTTTTCATGACATCACAAAGCAACACTATCATACCACCCACTAATAATCCACTCATCGAACCCCAAATAAACTCTTTTGTTCTATCTACCAATAATTCAAACCCATATCAACAAATAACATCTATAAGGCCTTTCTAATGTTCAGCCAACTTGGTGTTTCATGGATAGATACTCAATTCAAAGGGAAGATTCCTAACTAAACAGTTCACTAAACCTTCACAAAGACTTCATTTAATTGTCGAGTAGGGATTCGTAAGCTTGTGATGATGTTGGAACTGCATGTGCACCTAGGGACTCTACATAACCTATTTTATTAGATATAAGTGGTTTAAACATGTGCATAAAATAGGAAATGTTGAAAAGGAAAGGAAAGCATAAACTTGTAAAATAGAGTAAATAACTTAATTTGTCACCTATGCTATAGGTCCTCTCAGCTTAGTGTTGTTACTAGTTAATTGCTAGAACCTGAACTCTGCAATGAACTATACCACTAACTATTGACTCTTCACAACTCAACTAATTAACTACTTCGAAACTTGACTCAAAGTAATGTTGCAAAAAACATACAACCATGAATCTATTTGAAATGAATACAACATGAAACATCTATTCTAATAGCATAAATTGAAGTGGGTGGATAGTACCTTGAGTGGCCCTTGCTCAATCTATTGTTCCCACATAATAAACCAAATACAAGATATTGGATCAACTAATCATAATAGTAGACTAAAAACATCTTTATTGTAATGAAAACTGAATGCTCACAATATGACAAGAATATCTAATAGATTTACCATTCAGAAATCCATAATCATTACAACAATAAACTAACAATTGTCTTGCTAAAGCATGAAAACTAAAAATATACTCCAACTGCAATTCTAACTAGATTTAATCCTCGACCATCAATCCCTAGATATAGGTGTGGGAGGAGATTTATTTGCATAAGGACTCAAAACTAAATTTAAAATAGAAAACTAAATGCTAGTTTCCACTCTTCTCAAGAATAGGAGGTGAATGAGTATTTTGCAACTTAGTTTTAATTAAAAGAACAATAGAAAGGAATTTGAAGGGAGACTCTTGCTCAAACGGTTTTGATAGAGACATAGTCAAATGGTCACGTGAGCATAACTATATTTACCCCCCCCTTCTTCCTTTGTCATGTTTATTTATTGCCTTGGTGACTCACAATTTGACCTTGTTAACAATCACCTTCATTCAATCTAGACTCTCCCTTACTACTCATGATCCTTTGGCTACGGGTTGACTGCTCTAGTTGTTACAAGTTACTAATTGTAAATAGTTAGTTCCATCTAACATATACACACCATTAATAATCATGAATCAAAGATAGGTTCATATCAAATCTCATACACATTCACATATTTATCCATGTAAATACTAACATATTATAATCATATTTCCATACATCAAAACCTAGTTTAGGTTGCATGAAAGATATATAAGTTTAGGAATGTATATGCAATAAACAACTTGAAATGTCTAAAAAGTATGAACTAAGCAAGAGAAAAATAGCTATTAATTAGTCTCATCATTCCCCCCAACTATAGAAATTTCTTGTCCTCAAGCATTATTTAAATGGTGGAGGTTGTACTATAAAGTCATTTTAGTCTCATAATTCCCCCCAACTATAGAAATTTCTTGGCCTCAAGCATTATTTAAATGGTGGAGGTTGTACTATAAAGTCATCTCTCTAAAATTTGCAACTACATCCACTCCTTTTATTTGTCTCATTTAGCAACCCCCATAACATGAAAGCCTTTCCCATTTGACATCTCTTGCCTCTTCCTATTATGCATGCTTCTCCCTTGTCTATTTTGGCACTAGATAAAGGAGAATGGGTGGATGAAAGGTAAGTGATAACCACTTGAGTCCAATACCTCTAGCCCAATTTCTATATATCTATGAGATCTTTCAAGCATGGCTACGAAGTTGTACAAGGAGTGTGGTTCCTTCTTTTGCAATTTTGGAGTTAACTTTGTCCATCTTTCTTGTACAAACTTGAAGGCATGGTGGATGAGTCTTGTAGCTAGTTGTTGCATCCTGACACAGTCCATTATTTTTCTACCTACACCCTTATACTTCAAAAGATCTATCCATTCTTCTACAACTACACTGGGATCCTTTGACTCTTTACGGATATGCAGAGCAATATATTTTTATCTTTCAATATATTCCTGCATTATCTCACCCCTTTGTTGTTCATTCCTTAAATAAGTGGCCAATGCTCTAATCTGCAAATCTCCCACAAATATTAATGGGTTCCATTTTGTATTATATGGCAAAGCAAGATTATGCAAGTAAAACTCACATGTTCATTATTTTTCATTAATGGGTTTTCTTTAATGTTCATTATTTTTCTACCTACACCCTTATGCTTCAAAAGATCTATCCATTCTTCTACAACTACATTGGGATCCTTTGAATCTATATGGATACACAGAGCAATAGATTTTTATCTTTCAATATAGTCCTGTATTATCTCACCCCTTTGTTGTTCATTCCTTAAATAAGAGGCCAATGTTGTAATCCACAAATCTCCCACAAATATTAATGGGTTCCATTTTGTATTATATGGTAGAGTAAGATTATGGAAGTAAAACTCACATAGTTGATCTTGCATCTCTCGTGTAGAAGCAGAGAAAATTTTTAGAAACACAATTTATTATTCAAAGCAATTGGCAAGCCACTCATTAATTGACTAAATTGGAAACATAAGTACATTTCTTGCAAATATAATGCATATACCCTAGTAGGAGGTCTATATTTTAGTATTTGTGTAGCTTTATTTTCTATTTCCTCAATTCTTATTGTCATTCTCTTCAATTTTGTTTCTTGTTTCTCAAGGGCCCTAGTGTGGTCAACTACCATGTTTTCTTTTTCCTTCTCCCAATATTTCCTTTGCTAAGAGAATTCCTTGGTTCTTTTCCACAACTCATACCTTAAGGACATTATAGTGGGACCAGTTGGAGTTCTAACTTGAGGAGGTCTTCCTGTAGATACAATTTCCTTATTATCCACCTTAACAATGGCAAGCTATGCAAGGATGTCTAATTTATACCCATGCCCAAATGTATGTTATTTCTCCTCTAATTCCTTGATTTGTATGTCCCTTCAACTATCCTTTTGCTGATGTGACTTCACCAATTCTTCTAGCTACTTTATCCTTTCAAGCGCTTCTTGCAATTCCTTCTTAATATTTCTTTCCTAAATAAACAACTCTTCATCCTTTTCCACAAATTAATCATCTCCCATGGTATATTCACAACCCTCACTATCAAAACTTCGTGGGGTTATTTTCCTCATTTTCTTTGCAACAAATGCATCCTTTGAATTAGATTCAAAGGTTCTTGTTAAATACCATGCATGTTTAACTGGTGTATGTACATTTCTTAGGACATCCCCCTTTAATTTTGAATCTATCTCCACTATCACATCTTCATTTTTGTGTTTCTTAATTGACCCTCTCATGGCACCTTTCCTCTTCAAGCGGTGTGAATGCCAGGCTGTGTGGACTTCTTCTAACTTATTGTGGGTGCATAAGAAGATTCATTTTTCCTTTTTCTATTTTTTGGTGTTTTCTTAAAGGTAGGTGTTTCTTGTGGCTTCCTTGCTATGGGTTCCTTACTAGGAGTTATAGGCTCAATGTCTTGCAAATCTTGCTTCTCTGGCTCCCCTATGCTACAGGTAGGTGAAGCAACATGGGAGCCGGAGGGAAATTCCCTCTCTGCAACAATAGGGTCTTCCATATTATGTTCTTGGCCCCTATTTTCTTCATGTGGTTCCATAAGGATGTCATTAATATCATGACATTCAAGAATTTTTTGCCAAGAAATATGTGGAAACTAAATTCTCAAACTTCTTTTTACCAGTAATGTAACCAAGCAGAAATGTGATAATGTTGTATCGTGCCTTTTCCTTTTATATTCAAAACCATTCTTTTCAACAAAATGTAAGGAAAATTTTGAACATTTACTCTCCTATCATGGCAAAGATGACTAAGCAACATAAAGTGCACTCTGTACAAAAAGAATGCCTACCATCAAAAGTTAGGTATTTGACTATATAAGTAGCTATTGAGGGCCAAAGCCAAGGTAAGGATAATATTTTTGAACCTTGGGATAATGAAACTAGTTTCTCACCTGGTTGATAGAACTTGTTCTTGGAAATGATAACATCTACCCTTACTAGGAATTCTTCTCCCTCTCATGGTAGTCCTGATACCTCAACTATGGCAACCTCAGAAGCATCCACTCTTAATCCTTACACAATGGCTTCATCATTTTGCATAGTAAAAGATAATTGTTGTATCATGGGTTCATTGAACTCTGCTAATTTCAAAAAGTATTCCAGACAACCAAACCATTGTAAGAAAGGAAAACATAACCTATCCTCCAATAACTGGTTGTGTGTTGAAGGCTCCCTCTGAATAGTGTCACCACCCATGATAGTGTTTTTCTCTTCACAATAATGCTATGTTCTTCAAATTTTCTCTAATTCTCCTCAATTCTACTTTTTCCTAGTTTTACACCAATTCCACTATACATTATTTTCTCAATTTAGCTAATTCTTACCCTTTTCTTCCCCTCTAAGCTTGTAATTTTTGAAAATGGGGAAAATAAAATGGCAAAAGATTTCATTGAGAAAAGATTTTGAAAATCAATAAAGTACCCCTCCCCCTAACTAATGGTATTAAGTGTCTGCACTTAATTTGACGGTTCTTGGCAGAGGGTGATATGTAATGATTTGGAAATATCAAAATAGATATGGAGCATGCAAGAATTAATAAATAAACATGCAAGAAATCAATAATCAACTATGTCAATTATGGTAAATTAAGGTATGTACCTATAGAAATGTGATGAACTGAAACTTAGGGAATGTGAATTTGTAGAGTACAACCTACAATGAGATTTGATGTGACTTGACTTAATTGCAATTGCATGACACGTGATGTATGATGGTATGGAAAGGTTGTGGTATGTATGGATGATGGAAGGTGAAATGAGTTGTATAGTGCATGGAAATTGAAAAAGGTGATAATAATTTGAAATGTGATCAGGTGTAATAGGCTACATGGAGTGAAATGATAGATGTGAAGTTGCATGTACATTGGAATAGAGTTGGTAATATTGCATAGGCAATTAATTCGGCTAGCAATTTTGAAATTGTTGTCAAATAAGTGCTACGAGTGCCTTCAATAACAAGTCTTGTTTTCAATTTTGTCGCCTTTAAGCGTGAAGCTACAAGTCCTCGTTGCTTTGACTATCCAAAAAGAAAAATGAATGTGTCATTGTTGTCACTTGTGCAATGTGTGCATGTGAATTTTGTGTGTGAGATTATGCTTGTGAAATATCAAAGGGTGAGCTGTGTAGATCACCAACTGATTTAGTTGAAGAACTTGTATTGCCTGATGTTGAAACTTTGTGATCAGTTCCTTTCTCCATGTCAGATTCATTTTCATCTTGAGGTACATAATTCTGAATTAATGAAAGAAGGAAATATTCCTTTTGTAATGGCCTCTTATAAATCTTAAGCTCATGTCCATTAATTAGTAATGAGAATCTAACTTCATCAAATGTCTACAATAGGACTTCCCCATTAGGAAATACATGTTGTATCTCATATGGTCCAAGTCATCTTGTATGTAACTTTCCATTGTATTCCTTGTACCTAGAGTCATAAAGCAAAGCCCAATCTCCTGTACTAAATCCTTTTAAATTGATAAATTTATCATATCATCTAGTTTTTTTTATTTTGGACAACTTCAGTGTGGTGAGTGGCTTCCATTTTGATTTCATCAAGTGCATTCAAGTTATGTAGTCTCTCATTTTGTGTTTTTGTCAAGTTCATGACCAGTGTTACTATTGTCCTCAATGTTTTGTACTCAAATTATATAGGAAGAACTTATTTCTTTCCATACACCAGCTCATATGGTGTAAACCTTGTAGTTTTCCAAGTTGTTCTATAGGCCCAAACTACCTCAAGCAACCTGGCTACTCAATTTTTCTTATGAATTTGTATTGTTTTGGTTAGAATGTTCTCAATCTCCCTATTTTTGATTCCCACCTGTCCATTAGCTTGAGGGTGGTAAGGTGAGGACTTCCTATATCCGATTTCATACTCTTAAACCAACTTTGTGATCAACTTTTATGTAAATTGGGGTTCTTGGTCTGTGACAATTTCTCTTGGGACTCCTTATCTTGTGAATACGTCTTTATATAGAAATTCTTCCACATTCCCATATCTTGCAAACTACAAAGCCTTAACATCTACCCACTTTGTAAGGTAATCTATGCAAACCAATATGCACTCTTTATTGTTTGATGTTGGTGATACGGGACCAATGAATTCTAATCCCCATTTTGTCAAATGGTCTTATTTCCAACTGTGGTTGCACTACCATTTCATTTGTTTTTGTTGGTCTTCCCATTATTTGACCCCTATCCTAGCCCCTTGTATACTTCTCTGCATCCTTATGAAGATTTGGCTAATAATAGCCAATATTGAGAATCTTAAATGTTGTCCTCTTTGTTGCAAAGTGTCCCCCACAAGCTTCATCATGGAATGCTCTAAGGACATCATAGACATCATATTCTCTAATGCATATCCTTATTATATTATCTAGGATTGTGTAGAATAGATAACCAACTATCCAGGAGTATAGAAAACTCTCGTGGACTAATTATCTCTTTTCTCTAGGTGAGGAGTGTGTTGGTGTTTTTCCTGCTACAAGATAATTGGTAATATCTATATACCAAGGTGTGTGCAGAGATAGCTCGCAAACATGGTCATCTGGGAATGATTCATCAACATCTTCTAATTTTTTTGGTAGTCTAGTTAGGAAGTCTACAACTACATTGGCTTTTCCTTGCTTATCAATAATTGTGATATCAAATTCTTGTAGTAACAATAGCCATCTAACTTTGTGCAAGCTTGTGATGTTAAGAATGATTAGATGAATGTTGATAAAAAAAAGTGACATGAATAATGATAAGGATAATGATAAGAGTGATCAGGAGGATGGTTTATAAGATATGGTCACTCTCATAGATGTTCAACCTCGTAAGGGACAAACCACTTTATTACCCAACATTGCTTTCACCCATATTTACGCATCCATACATGTGCTAGATGGTCCTCTCTATATCGTTAGATGTACTAATGACAAGCCTACAATTAGGATAATCATTGATCTCGTCTATGTAGATAATGTGATCGCTAAGGAATTCTTGTTTGTGCATGAACTTTATCAAGATTCTTATGAACAATCAAAAGCACGATTGAAAAGTCATTATGGTTTTTCTTGCCCTATGATAGGTTTGATCACTCTTCCTCTTAAAGTTGGACAAAAAAAATTAGATGTATCATTATCCATCATCCCATCATCCTGACGTTAGACCAATTTTGTGTGAAGCTAGGCTATCCATGGCTACACTCCATAAATTTCATCTTGTCGGTTATTCACAAGTACAAAAGTTCTCATTTGAAAACCAAATTTTTACAGTGCATCATAGTGGGTTTAATCCTTTGTCCTCCTGTCAAAACTTTTCATTATATTTATTTTGGCCTCAACCTATGGAATCTATTAATCCTTGTGAGGAATTCTTTTTTAGGTCATACTGTAGAGGAGAGGGATTGATCGGTTAGGACCCCAGGTCACAAAAGGGTCTAGAATGATCAACTGCCCTAATCTACCTCACACTAAGGATTGTTCAAGGTAAGTTTAATGTATTACAAGGGTGAAAAGGAAGGGAAATTAGCTTGCCACTATCCTTCTATCAACCCAAGAGGTTTAGGGAACTAGGTGAGAAAATTCTCGAGTCTAAACTATAACCTCGATAGCTCTCTACCAGAGGACTCTAGCACAGAAGACAAACGATAGCATGACGCGTTGGAATCTTGGTCAGGGACTGGTGTTCATACAGAAAAAGAACACTAAGTACAATTAAAACTGACAGGAATCCACTAATCTACCTAATAAATGAAGTTTCAAGCAACAATGGGAAACTGAAAATGACTAAATAACAAGAACAACAAGAAGAATACTTTAACTTAGGAAATGGAAGTTGATGAGAACAAAGGTGGTAGAAAATCAAACTCACGATTGATTCAGCCTCCCATAATCTCCACACAAACATGATGCCTACATACAACAGAACAGGGAAAAATGTTGGGTCTATTTCGGGGCTTGCCGCAGTCAAACCCCCATTTCGGTGTTCCCACCTCCACGGATAGCCATAATAGCCACGATATAAAAAATGTGATAAAGAAATTATGGAAAGAAAGTACTACCAAGCAATGGTAACAACACTATGCTACAAAATCAAATGACAATGCTAAATGAAATGGATATCATCTCCAAAACAAGGTGCCCCAAAACACATGAAGGGAGATGTGAGCTCGCAAGCTTGTAAGTGCCACCATTGTCACAACAACATGAGAGGTAAAACCAATAGAGTAACATATTGGAGCTTCAACAATGGAGAATGTTGTGAAAAATGGAGTGTGTAGCAACAAGTGTGTATCAAGAATCGTGTAGAAGATTGAAGAAGATCGAATGGGTGAAGAATGAGATTATTTTAGCATGGATAGAGGCCCAAAAGAGTCATTCGAGGTTAGTCAAGGGCATAGGGGTGTTACTCTTTGTTGCCAATGGATAATTGTAACACCTCTACAAATTCCAGACGCGGGAATCCTGTCAGGACGACAGTGCCATGCAGACATCTGTTCACCACACTAGTGTCCTTGACAAAAATTCCCCCACTGACACTTTAGATAGCTGTCAAGTGGGTAGAAAGTGAGTGGATGAAGTAAAAAAGCATTGTTGGGTTTAATTTTTCTAAGGTGGAGGGAGTAAATGGGGAATTTGTGAGGGGTGTAAATTCACTCCATTACATTTTTCCCTCACTTTAATGAGCATGTGTGCTACCAGATGTGAGGTAAAGTAGATCAAAGAGTTCAAAGAGAGTATACATGAACCATCAAGGAAGTAGACCGCAATTTGACCCACTTAAAATCATAGGAAGAGAAGCTGGCTCCATAGGTCTTTGGACCCAAGGAGAGTTGAACAAATGCATTGCAGGTTCGTAGACTTACGGTAGGTGAACAAAGAGGCTCTGCAAGTTTGCAAACTTACAGAGTTGAACAAAGAGATACTCTAGGATGTAAGCGCTTCACAAGTCCTCAGACTTGCAAAGGAGGCACCCCTTAGGTGCTCGGTCCTGAAGGGAGCATATGTTAGAGGCTCCATAGAGTCTGATAGGGCCTTACATGTACTCGGTTTTGCAAGGTCGATTGAAAATCAACTTCACAGGCACACCTGCAAAGCACTATGGTAGTCCGTAAACAAAAGATGTTAGATATCAAAAAGAGTCCATGCAAGTAGACAGTCACACAGACAATCAAAAATTGAACGAAGAGCTTTCAAATGGGTCGCTCGGGAAGCCTTCAAAAGAGAGGGGGTCCACTCAAGGGATGCTCAGTTCGAAAATGATGATGTTTTTGAAAAGAAACAACCTTTTTCACCAATGATTCTAGCATCAAAGAATTCTTCTAAAAGATTCATTTCATCAAGGAATTCAAAAGAAAGAATGTTCCCTCGCAAGGGAAAGTTTGGATTTTATCTTATGAATCTGAGATGAAAGACAAATTTGTATAGGAATCCATGTTGAAGAATGCAATTTTTGAAAAATAGTTTGAAAAATTAGAGATTTTCAAGAAGGGATTCATTGGTCACTAAATCCACCTTTTGAAAATTGAAGCAGTGTGATAGCCCCCCTTTAGGATGGTGCATGCTAAGCACAAAGGAATGTGACAACCTTAGGAGATAAAAGAAAGAATGAGAGTGATGTTATGGCCCATAGAACATGATGAGATGTAACCATGGTAATGTTGTCGCACACACGAGGGACAACACAGAAGCACTGCAACATCACAAAGAAAGAAAAGATAAAGATGAAATACAAACAATGACATGACAAAAAAGAGACAAGGGGATTTGATATTTCGAGGTCAGAGCAGCTTATAAATATAGATAAATAGATATAATAATATATAAATGAACTATCATCAACCCCCTACTATATTAGACCATGTGAAGAAAGGAAACATGAAAACAAAATGAAAATAAAAATTGGGTCAACATGGTAGGGAGGCCTAACTGCCCCTAATACTTTGCATCATCCCTAATTGTCAAAAATCAATACACAACAAAGAGAAGAATGATGTGACAAATAGAAGAAGCTTTACGACACAAAAACACTCTTGTATCCAAGCACCTACGAGGGTGACAAGGGTCATCTAGGAACATATAACACAAGCAAAGGGGAACACAACACACACACAATCTAATCTATAGATAAAGAAGAGGCACCCCCTAGTCCTCATCAACCAAGAGGTCATCGTTCTCCCAATCTAGATCACTATAAGGGTAGGGCAGAAAATCTTGGAAGGGCGAAATATCAAGGGTGGTTCCCTCTGACCCTCTTGCAACAAGAGCCAAGTAAGAAGGCCCTTCAAGGTCTTCTCCACTCAGTTCCTATGAGGTAAACGTTAGCGATCTCGCAAAGATAGCTGACAGAGTAAAGACATCGTCTATGGAGTTGAACATGCACTTTACAGGAGTCTCATGTGTCAATTCGGTGGGCGATGGAGGAGGTGCCTGAGATCCACTGCTAACCTCACCAGAAGATTCAGGAGTAGTGATGAACTCTAGGGATGCAGGTGTTGCCTCCATCACTAAGACGGTGCAGGCCAATGCAGAACCAACCTCTGAAGAAGTCGAATCCTTCTTGCAACCCCCATTGCTAGTAGGTTCATCCTCCATATTTCGGTTCATCGGGGGATGTGAGATCCCCATAGATGAAGCAGAAGGTGAGGAGGAAGAGGAGAAAACCACGACAGACACCGTCGAGGTATTTGGCATATCCACGAGTTTTGAAAAAGGTGGGATGTCTGGAAGGGAAATTAGAAGGGGAGGTTCATCCAAAGGAGCAATGAATACTTGCACCATCTTGGGGTGAGGATCGTTCACACTCGTAGGGGGATTCGAAAGCAAGACTGAGGTGGAGGGAACTAAAGCAGAAGGGGTGGAAGGGGAGGACATAGATAAAGATGTTGAAGCAGGATTTGTTGGTTCCCCTTCCTTTTTATGCAAGGCGGCCTGCTTAGCGGCCAAATCCTTCCTCTGAAACTTGCGCTCACATGCAAGGCGATTTCTATAGCTCCGGAAGCTAGAGGCTGTAGCTTGAGAAGGGACGAAAGACTCTTGTTCAGCCATTGAGGTATCCATCATGGTCATTTCCAATGGAGGGATTGGCTCCTAGACAAGAATAGGATGAAGAGATGGAGAAGCAGATACAACAACAGTGGGGGGAGCAAGCTTGAGCACCTTAGTGATGGCCCTCTTCCCATTCACTACCTTAGAGGTAGGAGCAGTAGGAGGTTGTAGAGGTTGAGACACAGAGGATGCTCCACAGGGATCCTTCCCCTTACCATACAAAATGGGTTGGGGCACCGTGGATAAGACAGGAAGTTCAAATGCCTAATGCTTGACCTTCTACCAAATGAGCACCATCGGACTCCCTAAGAGATACATAGGAGCATAATTTGATGGTCCCACAATATGGCGAGAGGAAGAGGCAGGTGGAACAACAGAGGAAGGAGAAGAAGGGACTTGAGTGCGGGCAAGCTTCCCCTTCCCATTTTGAGAGGGAAAGGTAGCTTGTTGCTACACTATACGGTAAGTCATTTTCGATTGCCCCTTGCCCATAATCTTGTACTTAATGTAATTTTGATAAAGTAGGTCCATTCTGGGAGGAAGTAGACTAACCGAGATGGGCCAAAAATGATCTAACGAATAACCCCCACAAGATACCAATGGCTGATATCCAGTGTTGTGCACTACATGCACGACACCTTCGTGAGATAAATTCAAGCATTTATGAATTATGGAAGTGACCCCATTCATGGAATCTAGCCAAGGGATTCCTAACTTCACCTTGAATCGGTCACATTTCAGAATGACATCGAAAGTAGTATCCACAACCCTAGGTACCACTAGGATGGAAAGAGTTATAGAGCCATACGGAGCGAGAGAGAGACCATCATGAGTACGTATAGTGGTTTTCATCTTCTCATACTCCTCCCTCTGTAAATAATTCAGGAAAAGAGTCTCTTTCGTAATAACATTCACATGGCTCGCAGGGGCCACAAGGACTCTCATCACAATTTTTCCATTGACGTGAGTAGGAATGTATAGAGAAGAGGCTTTGTTATTCATGGGTAAATCTTGTGATGTAAATGTTACATCTAGTGAACTAGTCACAGGTTGAGGGGTAGGACTAGGAGTAAACAAGACCACATTTACATATGTCGAGGCCTCTAGAGAAGCACTAGAAGGATCAATAATTAAGCTCATAGAGAGATGGAAATAGGTTTGTATAAATCTACAACTCACTATTCACCTTATCCACTGACTTATTTGCATTCTACTTCTTACCATCTAGATAGATGGTACCTTCGTCGATGCGATCTTGTATCTCATGATGTAGGCACATACAATGTTCAGTATCATGCTCATTACACAATGGTATTGGTAGAACACATTTCCATCATACCAATTGGGATAAGGCTCTCTAAGAGGTCAAAGATCTTATAATGTTATAACCTTATCCTTCAACAGCTTCTACATAATAGAAGAATAAGACTCAGATAACTTAGTAAACTATCTGTTGCACTTGAGGCCTCGATCATTAGTCATGGCGACTACATTTGCAATAGATTTACCTTTTCTTGAGATTGATACTATAGATCTTCCTTCTAGATGGAAGTGGTAGGAAGATCCCCCGAACTGAACAACCATTTGTTGGTATTCTTGCAACACAACACACAGATGTGCGAAAGAAGGCCAATATTTCATCAAGACAAGCTTCACCTGCCAAGATCACTGTAGGTTTCCTATGAACACCTTTTACACGTCTGAGTCAGTTAGTGGGTATGAGATATGAGAAAAGAGTGCTTGGTATTGAGAAATGAAATTAGTGATCTTCTCGTGCTCTCCTTGCTTGCATCAAATGAGATTCAAGAATGTCATCTTTAGTCTGATGTTAGCCGAGAAATGTCAAAGAAATTGATTTACGAGTTGATCGAATGAAAATATAGAGTTATCAAGAAAGGAACAATACCACTCTAGTGTTATATCCTTGAGAGATCGAGGAAAGATCTTGGCCATTAGAGCATCATGGTGAAATAAATCTGTACACATCGTGTTAAAATTTGACACGTGTGTTTGAGGGTCTCCCTTACCATCGTACTTCTCAAACTTAGGAATTTCCATCCCCTAAGGGAAGGGAGTGTTCAAAATCATCACCGACAAAGGGATATGTTGGAAGAAGGGTTGAAAGATGGGTTGGGTAGAGGCTTGAGATAGATTCTCCAACTGGTTTTGCATTTGACCCATATTTTGTAGAAGAGCATTCAAAATAGGGCCAAAAGATGAAAAAGGACCAGTGGAACCACCTCCAAAACCATCTCCAAGACCACCTTCGAAGCCACCACCAGAACCACCATTAGGGCCACTAGTGTGGCCTCAACCGGAGCCACCGCTAGACATACCAAAACCACCAACCCCCATTCCATTAGAGATTCTACTACCAAAGGTAGGGTTTCCTCCAAGAGGAAGAAACTCAAATCCTAGAGGCACCCTACTTGCTTTGACAATAGGGGGTGGATCAGGAGTAGAGATGTTAACGGAAGGGCCCATTTCAGCCATGCATACTAATGTCACGAGCATCAAGACACTAATATGTCTTTCATAGGTGTTGTGTTCATGACCTCTTGTAATGCTTGATCGAGGGTTGTAAGAGGGGACGTATGCTTGCACTAAATCGGTTAGGCCATGAAGAAACTCTATGCTTGTCCAATCCTTGCCTAACATATATCTGATCTCGTTAGCAACCCTTGCGGGCCTAGCCATGCTTTGATCTTTCTCTAAGTGATTTGCAAGATCCAATAACCTTCTATCTACAACCATGAGATGCTCTATAGGAATAGGGACAAATTCATTCATCCAAAAGTGGAGGAAAAGGGGAAGCAGGAGGTGTAGGGGCATGAGTGGTTTCATCAAAGTAACTCGTCTCTATTGTCAATACCATCTCCTGGGAGGCAAGAGCCGAAGTGACCCTCATAAAGTCTATTCCTAATTGTCGATGTTGCACACTCCTTCTAACAATGTACTCAGAGGTTGTAGACTGAGTTGTGAAGCTCATAAAGCTTCACAAAACACAAGCTCACAACCTATGTGGACACGATGAAGAGAATCTCAACACAAGGAAACAAATATCACAAGCTTCACGTCAAGTTCACCAAAATGTAGAGGGGGACCAATCACTCAAGACCCTAGGTCACGACAGGGTCTAGAATGATCAGTTGCCCTGATCTACCACACACTAAGGATTTTTCAAGGTAAGTTTAATGTATTAGGAGGGTGAAAAGGAAGGGAAATTGGCTTGCCACTATCCTTCTGTCAACCTGAGAGGTTTAGGGAACCAGGTGAGCAAATTCCCATCTAAACTATAACCTCGGCAACTCTCTGCCAGAGGGCTCCAATGCAAAAGATGGACAACATTATGGCATGTTGGCATCCGTACAGATAGAGAACACTAAGTACAATTTAATCTGACAGGAATCCACTAATGTACCTAATAAACGAAGTTTCAAGCAACAACGGGAAACTATAAATGACTAAATAACTAGAACAACAAGAAGAATACTTCAACTTAGGAAATGGAAGTTGATGAGAACAAATGTGGTAGAAATTGAACTCATGATTGATCCATCCTCCTGCAAGCTCCACGCGAACATAGTGCCTACACACAGCAGAATAGGGGAAAATGTTGGGGTTGTTTCGGGGCTTGCCACAGTCAAACCCTCAATTTAGTGTTCCCACCTCCATGGACAACCATAATAGCCACGATATAGAAAATGTGATAAAGAAAGTATAGAATGAAAGTACTACCAAGCAATGGTAACAATGTTATGCTATGAAATCAAATGACAATGCTAAATGAAATGGATATCACCTCCCAAACAAGGTGCCCTCAAGCACGTGAAGGGAGATGTGAGCTCGCAAGCTTGTAAGTGCCACCATTGTCACAAGAATGTGAGGAAAAACTAGTAGAGTAACGTCTTGGAGATTCAGCAATGGAGAATACTGTGAAAAATGGAGTGTGTACTAGCAACTGTGTATCAAGAAACATGTAGAAGATTAAAGAAGATTGAATGGATGAAGAATGAGATGATTTTAGCATGGATAGAGGCCCAAAAGAGTCGTTTGAGCAAAAGAGTCGTTTGAGGTTGATCAAGGGTGTAGGGGTGTTACTCTTCGTCGCCAATGGAGAAGTGTAACACCTTTGTAGATTCCAAAGGTGGGAATCATGTCAAGACGATAGCGTGTCACACAAACGTCTGTGCGCTGCACTAGCATCCTCGACAAAAATTCCCCCACCGACACTACGAACATCCAACAAGTGGGTAGAAAGCAAGTGGATGAAATGGAAAATCATTTTCAAGTTTAATTTTTCTAAGGTGAAGGGTGAAAATTCACTCCATTACACATACCAAAAGTTTAAGGCAAAGCAAATAACAGAGCTATCCCTTATCAATATTCCTGAGAATGATAAGATTATGATTGTCCCTCCTTCCTCGCCAGTTGTGAATGAACTCATACCTAAAGTAATGGTGCTTCTGAGTAACTAAGGTAAATATGTCGTAGTTCCTCTACCCATATCATACAAAAGACCAAGATATAATCAAATGATTCCTTTTGTGCCTCCAAAAACAAAGAAAGTGTATAGACCTAAGGAGTCAGTGGTTTCCCCACCCCAGTGGTTCCTTTAGTTCCTCCCTTAAGGGAAGAAAAGAGAATTATGGTTGAGAAACCCACTCCTACCTCGTCACAAATTGAAAATTGGACAAGAAGAAATAGATATGTCAAAGAGCGTAGAGGTAGACATCGTGCTATTTCTTGTAAATTGGAAGAAAAGAATAAAATAATACCTCAAGATAAAACACCTAGGCAAAAAAATCAAGAGAAATTATAACTTTCACCAAAACAAGACATGGAACCAAAACAAGAAATGGAACAAGAACATACAATTGAAATTATCATAAAACCTCCCATGGTGATAAATTTTGATGATGAAGATGAAATTGCTAAAATTCATGAGCAAGTGCATAATGAACTTAATTTTTTATTTTTAAACTTGTCTATGAATTTAGATGGGGGAAAACCATGATGATCCTCCTGATGAGAGTGACTTACCACGTGTTGAACCCATTGATGCTCCTAGTATGACATTGGTTATAGTCCATTTGGCTAGTTGTCTACCTTCTATATATGGTGAGCAAGATTGAGATGTGGATGACCAACTTTAGGCTGACTCGCACGTGTGGTACCCCTTTGTTGTGTTTGCTTTATGTGTTCTTTGTATTTTCTTGCACATGATGTGATATCTCGTATTGTGTTGCTTAGCGTTTCTTTGTGTTTGTGGGTTTTCTTTGGATGACCCTTGCTGCTCCGTTGGCACAAGGATGCAAAGGAAATAAATTTGTCATGACATTTTTCTATTTGTATCTCCATTATTCTTTAAGTCATTAACATTGTATTTTATTTTTTATCTTGTTTTTTCCTTTTGGGGATGATGCAAGGCATTGAGACATTTAGGTCCCTTCCATGTTGACCCAAAAGCCTATTTTTTCTCTATCTTTGTGTCATTCTTCTATTATGTTCATTGTTCCATAAGTATTTGGGGAATGATGTCAGTTCTGAGCTCTGTTATATAATTGTAGCAAAGACGTATATTGACCCTAGATCCGTGGATCCCTTATGTGTTCATCCTTTGTGTTGATCATTGTATTACATTTGGGGACAACCCCTTATCATGAGGAAAATTTATTTGGAAACATATTATTGGCATAAAGCTTTCCAAATATGCTCTCATGACCTTTTATAACATGACATTTATCAATTTCTACCTTAAAGCAATTGCTCACAGCATGGTGTTTAGCAATTTCTTTAAGGTGGGGGAATACATTGTCATTTTTGCTTCACTTTGTTCACATGCATTGGACTTAGTAGTGTGTTTACTTTGGAATTTTTGCTTCACTATGTTCACACGTGTTGGACTTAGTGGTGTGTTTACATTGGAATTTTTTCTTCATTTCTTTCACACACGAACTTAGCGGTGTGTTTACATTGGTATTTTTGCTTCACTTTGTTCACATGCATTAGACTTAGTGGTGCATTGAAATTGGCATTTTTTACTTCACTTTGTTCACATGCGTTGAACTTAGTGATGTGTTGGCATAGCATCTTGATCATTTTTGTAGCACCTTACCAAAATTATTAGGGAGTATAATTCTTAGTGTGGTTATGGGTACACACCTAGTGAATATTGGACTTCACTATGTTGCAAGATGGTGTGTCCCTTGGTCTCCTTGGTACAGCGTGGTGCTTGGGTTCGTGACATGGCTTAACTGCCTCTCGTGGATCTTGTATAAATATGGTGGTTGTATTGGGCATTAACAAGTTGATCTTTTGGTGCAACGACAACCACCAATGCAAAAATTGGTATCAAAGTTGAGGTCATAGGTTCGAACCCCTTGCTTGCACTAGGGGGGATTGTCTCAAGATGGTGTGTCCCTTGGTCTCCTTGGTGTAGCATGGTGCTTGGGTTCATGACATGGCTTAACTGCCTCCCATGGATCTTGTATAAATCTAGCAGTTGTATCGGGCATTAATAGGTTGATATTTTGGTGCACCGACAACCACCAATACAACACTCGAGACCTTGTGTGTTTCTCAATTTTCTACTTTTTCTTGGGGGCTCATCTAGTGAATATCAGACTTCACTAGCCTGTGGGGCCTTTTGTTTGTGATACACCTAGCAAATATCAAAATTTTCTATTCTATGAGTCATCAATGCCTTATGGTGTGGATCCTAGCATAACGCAACTTGCTAGCCTATGATTATCCATACCCTCCTTTTGCATTGTTGACATTGTGTATGTTTGTGTATGTTGTCTTGTTGCATTTCATACATGTGTATGTTCCTTTTTCCTTATGTTGTCTTGCCATGGGATCTTGGATCCTAGGGGCTTGTGCACTCCCCTTGATCTAGGGGCTTGTGCACTCCCCTTGATCCTTTGTCATCCTATCTCTTCAACACTTGGACAATTAGACCCCTCTTGAAATATATTTTCTACTTTAGTGTGTGTCTGAGCATAAGTTCATAGTCTCACTAAAGTGGGGGATAGATGTAGCATCGTAAATTGTCACCCTTGACAATTTCACACTATGTTTTGATCCCCTTAATTTATTGGACCTGATTAAGTACCTAATTTCCCAAATTATGCATTCTATGGCCTATTGTTAATAATTATCGATAAGTTGCAAGCAAAAAACAAATGTATTTTTCTGGTACGTTGCCCCTGACACCTTAATTTCTGGAAAATAGGGCAAGGACAAAGATGCCTTATGGAAAAAATATCCCCTATTTTACCTAGTCCAAAATTTGAATATGTTAGTGTCGACATTTTATCATTTCCAATTCAAGTTGCAAATGTCAGCTATCGAGATCTAATTTGCGAGAAATTGAATAAATGCTTATAAATACCTAGTTATTGCATCATTTCAAATCTATCTAGCATCGTCTAGGAAAATTATTGGAGAACTTATGATCAAGAGAATTATCAAGCAAGTCAAGAGTGGTCATTAGAGGATTTATTGAAGCAATTCAAGATCCAAGCATCATGTAAAATCTTATGTGAGTTCATGTATGTTCATATTATCATTGTTTGTGAAGGATAACTCTTTTGTAGGTCTCCAAGCAATTCAAGAAAATCAAATAAGAAAGATCTAAGACCTTGAGGTGATGTGCATGACTTTAATCCTTCATGGAATTCATTGAAGTATGGTGAGTTGTAGCAGTTTTTTGATTCATCATTCCTTCCTATCATTTATCTTTTCTATCATTTACATTTCCATTATGGAAGTGGAAACACTAAAATAGGGTTTGACTAAGGCAAACCCCTAAATGGCACAACCTTTCTTCTCTCTTTGAATGTGTAGGTTTTAGGTCTGAAGAAGTGAAGGAAGATTAAGGATCCATTATTTTTTGTTGCAATTGAAACCCTTGACAATTCACAAAAACTCACCTACAGAATTATCCGACAGTGATTTGAAAAATTTGCAGGCGAAATCAGGAAGCTTAGATTTAGCATTAGAGGATTGTGAAAATAGATTCAAAATACCCCTACAAGGACATAGATGCCCTTGGGAAGCTTTTTCCTTCTATTTAGACCATCTCCAAATTTACATGACAGGTGCAAAGGACTGTTTTTCTCATATTTTCTTGCAGATATCTGTTACAGTTTCTCAATTGTCAAAATTTGGTATTTGCATATTAGGTCACATAGTCTAATTACGTCAATCAAGGAAAATCAATTCCAATTTATCCCTAAGGCCTACAAAGATGCATATCTAGGTCTAATTGACTCACCATCATGGTTGAAAGTCAATCTAATCATCTTGTTTATTTGCATCTTAAATGAAGCTCTAGAAAAAGAAGTCTTAGTCCTAATGTTCTATTGCATTTAGACCTAGACACCCTCTTTTTCCACGTTTCATTTTGGTGAGCCTAACCTATTAACATCATATACCTTCTAAAATTCCACCTTAGACCTAAGTTTTTCATTGCATTGTTTTGCATTGTTCATTTAGGGTTTCATTTTTTTTGCATCATAAAAAGCATAAAAATTCAAAAAATTGTATATCATATTGCATCATAGGTTGCAATAGCATTAATTTTAGTCATTTATATTAGATCTACATTCAAAATTACATTCACAATTGTCATTTTTTGTTCAAGCATTGTTTCACATTTGCATTTGAGTTACATTGTCTTAAATTGAGAAAATTTTGAAAAAATACTCAGTTTCAAACATGTGTACACACAGATACAGAGTCCCTAAATAATCTAACAAACAATCAATTTTTCAGTTTCCAAAAATCTTGTCCATGACGGGGACGCCCTTAGGCAGCTTTGTCCTGTTATTCTTGGCTCAACCAATTTTTTCCTATATCTTTGTTTCTATGTCCCTAGTCTATTTATGCTTGTTGATTATTGATTTAAAATTCTTAATTGCATTCATTTAGGCATCTTTGATATAGCTTAAAAAGTGAAAAAAATATTGCATTGTTTTGTTTCAAAATTGCATCAAAATCATCATTTTCAGGTTTTGACAGTTTAGAATCATTCAATTTTTGTATTTTAGATCAAAAAATTACATTCAAAATTATCATTCATCGTTCAAAAACTGTTATACATTTGCATTGGCATAAATTAAGCTAATTCTAGAAAAATATTCACTTTTGGACCTGTTTGGAAATAGACCCAAAAACCTTAAACAATAACATACACAGTCAAACTTTGAATTTCCTGAAACCTTGTCCAAGACATAGATGCCCTTGGGAGGCGCTTTCTTGCTTCTTTCGGCTCAAATAATGTTTTTGCAAGTTTTTGTTTCTATGTGCTTTGTCTGCTTCTGATGTCTGATTTTGGTTTCTACTTGCTTTGTTGTGATTATTTGATCGTTTAATGTTCATCTTGGTTACACTTAGTGTTTTCAAACTCACATGAGCTTCACAACTAGGTGTCCTATTGCCAATAGTTTGGTGAGATGTAGTTGTAGATTTATGGCATCCTGACTGTTGTTACATTTCTTGTGGATCTTGAGTCTTCCAACTCTTTCATGCAAAGTGTTGTCAATACCCAACCCATTTTGGACCCTATCCCTAATGCCACCATACCAATGAAAACTTTACAATCAACCATTTTTATGGATGTTGAAATTGTTGCTTCCCATGTTCTCGAAGACAAACTAAAAAAATTAGAAAAAGATCTAGAGGGACTTCAAGATTATTTGAGCACTAAATCTCTAGATGGCCTAACAATTCCTGCAGTGGATAACTTGAGGAAACTGGTTAATGATGCTCAAGTATTAGAGGTTTTGTGTATCCTAGCCCATATAGTTGATGCTAACATACCTATGATGGCTAAATGTGCTCAAGATTTAGGATACACTCAAAGTCAAGGAGGAAGTCAAATCTCCCTCCCACAAGTATAACCTCTATTCCTACACACACAAATTCATTTTTTGTTTCAACGATACAACAAATCATTGGAAAAACTCCAACCTTAGACCTTTCCACTAGGAATCCTTATGGTTTTGGGTCCTCACATGTGAAACCTCAAATTTCATCCCCTCATAAATTTGCAACATAGTAGTCTACTAAGCACATACACAATCTCACCATATTCACCACATTCCCAAAACATGTCAACTAATGATTCGGTCATTAACCAACTTCTGCAAAACATAACCTCACTTTAACAACAAATCTCTACATTGAACCAAAACCAAAATGGAAAACCATTGAAATATGTTAAAAGAATCCCATTGTCACTTGAAATCATTGAAACACCAATGCCACAAAACATAGAGATACCCTGTTTTGACAAGTACAATGGTAAAGGATACCCTAGAAATCATATATCGACATATACTACCTTGTGTAGTGGCTTCATTTTTTAAGATAAACTCCTGGATAAACTCTTTCATAGGTCATTGAAAGAAATGGCTTTGGAATGGTTTTTTTCATTGTCGAATAACTCAATCCACTCTTTCAATGAAATTTCGGATGCATTCCTCCAACATTTCCAAGTAAAGATTGGACGTAAAATTATACTAACTGATTTAGTACGATGCAAACAAAGGAAAAATGAAAAGGTAATAGAATTTATAGGACGCTATCAGTTGCTTTATTCAAAATCAATCTTACTCTCCCTGATGCAGATGTTTAAAGAGTATTCATTGAAAACTTGCAACCATGCATAAGGGATAAAATCCTGTTGATGAAATATCCATCCTTCATACACTTGTGTACAGCCCTTCGGGATTATCAGAATTTGGTTAGTCAATATAAAGAGACATCTTCATCCAGTCCTACTGAGAAATATGAATCCATACTTCAAAAAAGCTATCAACCATTCAAGAAGAAAAACAAGAACTTTATCAAGATACACCTCAAAAAACCAACCACATTGAACCACAAGTTGTAGCCATAAGCTCAACTCCTTATCAATTTAGATCAAGAGATAGACAATTTACCCAACTACTTGTTTCCCTCCATTAAATCATGTTGTAACTTTTGAACAAGAACTTAATCCAATTTCCTTTGATTAGACCTATGGACACAACCAAACCTATACCTCCAAGTTTCAATCCAAAATCCTTTTGCCAATATCATTGCACAAATGGACATGATATGGAACGATGCATGCATCTTAAATACCAAATTCAAGACCTCATTGATTTTAATCACATCCAGTTGGGTGGTGTTAATGATCAAGGGAATAAGTTTGTTGCCCCACCTAACCAAAACTTGCAAATTTTTACGAATCTAATTCCAAACCATTCGTCCAACTTTGTGCAATCTTGTGATGTTAAGAATGATGAAATGAATGTTGATAAAAACGATGCCATGAATAATGATAAGGATGATGATAAGAGTGATGAGAAGGATGGTTAACAATATATGGTCACTCTCATAGATGTTCAACCTCGTAAGGGTCAAACCTCTTTGTTACCCAACATTGCTTTCACCCATATTGATGCATCCATACATGTGTCTGGTGGTCCTCTCTATATCGTTGGATGTATTAATGACAAGCCTACAACTGGGATACTCATTGATCCCGTATATGTAGAGAATGTGATCACTGAAGAATTCTTATTTGTGCATGAACTTTATCAAGATTCTTATGAACAATCAAAAGCATGGTTGAAAACTCATGATGGTTTTCCTCGCCCTACGGTAGGTTCAATCACTCTTCCTCTTAAAGTTGGATCGAAATAATTAGATGTATCATTCCCCATCATCCCGACATTAGTCGTGTGAAGTTAGGCTATCCATAGATACTCTCAATAAATTTCATCTCGTCGGTTATTCACAAGTGCAAAAGGTCCCATTTGAAAACCAAATTTTTATAGTGCATCATAGTGGGTTTAATCCTTTGTCCTCTTGTGGAAAATTTTTATTATATAAATCTTTTGTCCTCAACCTATGGAATCTAGTAAGCGTCATGAGGATTTCTTTTTCAGGTCATACCAAAATTTTAAGGCAAAGCACATAATAGAGTTATCCCTTATCAATATTCCTGAGAATGATAAGATTATGTTTGTTCCTCCTTCCCCACCAATTGTGGATGAACCCATGCCCGAAGTAATGGCTCTTCCAAGTAACCAAGGTAAATATGTCGCAGTTCCTCCACCCATGTCATACAAAAGACTAAGAGATAATCGAACGATTCATTTTGTGCCTCTAAAAACAAAGCAAGTGTATAAACCTAAGGAGGCAATGGTTTCCCCACCCCCGGTGGTTCCTTTAGTTCCTCCCTTGAGGGAAGAAAAGAGAGCGATGGTTGAGAATCTCGCTCCTACCCCATCACAAATTGAAAATTGAACAAGAAGAAACAAAAATGCCAAAGAGCGTAGACATAGATGTTATGCTATTGCTTGTAAATTGGAAGCAAAGAATAAAATAATACCTCAAGATCAAACACCTAGGCAAACAAATCAAGAATAATTGCAACTTTCACCAAAACAAGACATGGAACAAAAAGAATGGATCTGCCTATGAATAGCATGGAGCCACCTATGGACAGGGCGCATTTTCCCAAAGATTATTGGAAAGAATGGGGAGCATAGGTACCTATGAACATAGTAGATTTTCCCATGAATAGAGTGTATCTACCCAAGAACAGAGTGGGACCGCCTAGCTAAGGATAACAACCTGACAACAAAGGATGACTCAAATAATTAGATAGGTGTAGACAAGAAAAACTAAAGACACACGCTGGTATCGACAAGAAAGCATGCTAGATAGCACAAGCCTATATTAGACAAGTGGGAGTAATAACCTACAATAGGCCCACCAATTGGGAGGCAGTTAAGAGTCGATAGATAGGAATAAAATGGCACAAGGGTTCACCTTTTCCCTTTCTTTAGAGGTCTTGATCCCTTGCCCAAAGAGCTCCTATCTCTACTCAGGGAGATACATGGTGAGTAGCTTAAGGCATATGATATTGTACCTTGCACCACATTAAGCAACAATTGAAAGGTCTTAAGCTAAGATGAAACAAGTGATATAATGAGTCCTCTAAATACCAAGAGGGTACATCAGGCACATTCATGAATGTTATCCCACCATAAGTGTGGGTCAGGAACGCCAATCAAGTCGTTCAAACCAACCTTGCACTCCTAACTTGAAATCACCCAAGTATCAAAGCTTCACTAAACACGACGTTACAACTTTTATTCTCCCTTCTTTATATACCCTATTGGTTCACATGGTTGAGGTCATCCCTTGGGGTGATGAAATCCCCAAGAAGACCTCCTAAAGGGAAGGATATGCTAGGTCTTTCTAATCTCTAGGATCGCACATAGTGCAAGGAGAGGGCATACACGCAAAACTAGCACTCTTAGGTAAAACAAATGGACTTGAGTTGACTTGCAATTCTTGATCCCCAGGCTCACCGAATAGTGCAAGGGAAGAGCATATGTCAACAAGAGACTCCAAACGCAACAAACAAGGTTAATTGACCCTTTAAATAGAAATTGAAATGTTCCTATATTAGTAGAAAAAAGCAGTCTTCGACGGACATCTTGCAAAGCAATTCGTTAGTAGTTTAACCACCAATCTTGAACAAATGAAGTTTTGGATGGAGGAAAAACACTCATAGGCACCAAAGGCAAGTTAGTGGATCAATAGAAAAAAGGTAACAAATTGGAAACTTTGAAACAAAAAAAAGTAAATAAATGTTACCCATGTAGCTTCCTATCGATAGTACGGAGTTGCCCCAGTATTGACAAATGCACCCTTATATGTAGCGCAGTCACCTATCTACAAATCTGCATTTGTAGTCAACAAATTTTCCTCTGTAGTATCAAAGTCACCTTTATAGAATCTAGTTTTCCTATTTGCAAAGCTTCCTCTGTAACGACATATCCACCCATTCTTTTCAAATCTACCTATGTGTGCAAACGGATCCGCCTATGAAGCAAATCCACCTCCATGTCTTCACGAAGTTGCTTATTCTTCGAGAGGTTGATGGGGTGGCAAGGAGCTGAAGCATATCTAACTTAATGAAAGAGGGAGATGCCTCTGTATAGAATGGGTCTGCCCTTGTAGAGCATATTCGCCTTTGTGCAAGGAACCTATAAGAAAAAACCTTCAAAAAACTTGAAAAGATGGTTAGCATACCCATGGCATGGGTCCCATTGGGTGTGCCAGAATGTGTGCACAGTGATTTTATGCTTTTAAATGAATGGAAATTACACTAAAAACACAAACAAACATAAAATCAAGGCAACAATCAACATAAGGGCCTAAAATTCATACCTTCTCCAATTTTTTTTGAAATCAGAGTATGATGATGAGCTCGATGTGTAGATTGCCCTAGTGATGTCAATTGTGATGTGTTCTCAATGTAATTTCAGTAGCACAATGGTAAGAGATTGCTCAAAAGATGTGTGTTCACGAAATTTCAACAACATAATGGCACTCCAATGAAAAATGAGTGAGATCCTTGATAAATTGGATAAGTGATGGATATATAGATTTGGATGAAAATGGATGAAGGGCTAGGGTTTCTTGATGGAGATCAATGGTTGAGATCAAGCCACAAGATTCTGCCAAGTGGCACAATGAGAGGGCTTGAGAGGGAGATTATACCCTTGAGGGTACAAGGCCCATGTGATTGATGTGATGGGGGGGGGTTGAATCACTTAATCAAGGATTAAGTGTGTACAAATGATTAGTGGGTAGGTTAGGTGGGGATTAGGATTAGGATTACAGTAAGTGGGGGGAGTATGGAGGATGGAACATTTGGAGAGAGAAAAATAAGAATTAAATAATTAGATTTAATTCCTATTTGGAGGAAAGGGTGTTTGGGGATTAAATTAAATAAATAAGGGTATTTATTTAATTTAATAGATGAATGAGATGGGGGAAAATAATTAAAGGTAATTATTTACTTTAGGTTAGGATTTAGGGATAATAGAGGAAATAGATTAGGATAAAAGTTGAGATATATGAATATTAATTAAATAGTAGAGTATTATTTAATTAATATAGAAGAAGCGAAATTGGTCAAATTAGGGGTAAATTGACCAAACGAAAGTGGTCAATTTTCAGTGTCTATAGAAGAAAATAAAAAAATAATTAAATAACTAAAAATTATTTAATTAAAGTAGTTGGAAGAAAATGATAAATTAATGTGGAAAAAAGAAAATGATGAAATAATTAAATAATTAAAATTATTTAATTAATATTGATAATGAAAAGATGATTTAGTTAAATAGTTAAAAACTACTTAATTAATGAGGATAATGTATTAGCTTAATTAATATTAGTAGGTAAATTGATGAGAAATGATGATGAGAAATGATAATGAAATAGAGGAAATGTGTTAGTGATTTTTAGGTGTCTACACTACGTTAACTAGAGATCTCAAATAGGTTGACTAAATTTGAAGAAGATTTTGATATATATATATATATATTTATTAGACTGCAGGAATCGGGTAGCATGACCCCCTATAAACTGCAGTGCGCCAGGTAAACTTTTTAACGTGACTGGCGGCGCTAGTGCGACATGCCCTCCGGTACCACGGGGGTGGGGGAGACTAGAACTTGTGACCAACCTCCTACTACAGGAAAGATTTAGCCAACAAAGCTAGGGCCCCAACCCCATTTTGATATTAGATAACCTAACATTAGCACATATATTATAGATAATAGAATCTTTTTTTTAACTAGAAAAAGGATCTCTTGAAGAAAAGACAAACCAACTTATACTCACAAGGCTATTGTGCCAATGTCTAATAATGTGTGATACCATTTGAAGGATGATGAAGCATAAAGACATGAATAAGATGTTTTTACACTAATAGGAAGTTATATTAACACCAAACGCACAAAAATGAAGTAAGAAAGAAGGACAAATGAAAACACATGAAGAACTAGAGTTACTAACCAAGAATACACGATGAATATATCTATGCTTGTGGTATGGTATGTTTATTGTATAATAAATGTATGATATGAATATATGAATTGACTAGTCTTATGGGTTTTATTAATGTGTATTTTTAAAATATTTTGTTATATATATGTTTGCCTACTATAACTATTATGGTTTCCTTCTTATTGCATTACCCTAGCATTGATTTCTCAACATAAATAATCTAGACCTCAAGCCTATATTTTATTGTCAACAAGCATCATCATTACAAAAGCACTTAGAATAATCATAGCATCAACAACTACATCCAAAAAGATAGATCTAGATATTTGTATTATTCTTGTTGTGGACCTGCAAATTTGTACAAGTTGTTGAATTGATGAAAAGACTTGACTAAGGTAGAAGATAAGAATCTATTTGATAGTAGTCTCTAATAGTGCTTATTAGCACCATATCATCCTAGATCATTATACACAATTTTGTTTTTAAAAAGAAGAAGCATAGAGTAGATTTGAAACCATATTTCCAAGTTGAAGGCTACACATAAGTTTTAAAGCTACAATATGGAGATCAAAGCAACAAATATAATATTGAACCAAACCAAATAACAAATAATTTTATGGTATGTAAGTCTCATTATTAATCATTAAGACAATTCATAACATGATCCACAATAAATTGTTTCTCATCATTCTTAAAATTAAATACCTTTATTTATCTTTATAGCTTTCGTCACATATTTCAATATTAATTTCAAATCTCAGCTATTTTATCTAAATTGTTTGCCTTAATTAAAATTAGAAAAATGAGTGATTATATTTCTTTTCACTCACCAAGTGGACATTAGTTGAACTAAAATAATTAGTCATGATATCATGTGGAGACTAGTTGAACTAAAACAATTAAAATAACTAGTCATGATATCATGTAAAGTCTTTAAGTTTGATCTTAGATCAACTTGATGGTTTTGCTATTATATTTTGGGTCAGCTTTTTTATAAAGCAATTGCTAGTTGTTACTACCTCTTTGAAAGTTCTTCCTATATTTTGTAATCTACTAATGTTACTTGCTATCCATTATCTTTGAAACGGATCTTTACATTTTGTAAAAAAAAATTCTATAGCTTTTTTTGAACTGTTATTATTTTTCTCATTTTATATTTCAACTTTATTTAATAAAAATAAATAAAAATATTTAAGTCTATTTATTTCTAACTGACTTTAGACTAATATAATTGTTGAGGCAAAAGACTAGGGAAGAATCAATTAAAATTCAGTACGAATAACTAAAACTTTACAGCTAAAAGCTAATGTAACCTAACTATTGTTAATGCCACTTCATTTTCATCTTTCCTTCGTTGAAGATCAAATTTGTTTGAAGAGGAAAAGAAGGAAGAATATTTATATGGGCAAGTAAATCGTTTCCTTCACATGAAAGACAACCCATTTGCAAATTAACTTTTTTGTTCTTGTGAACACTCACAAGTTTTGGCATCTTGGTGTCTGCTTTTCACTGCATGTTGTAATATATTATCTGATTTCTTAGATAAAGCAGCATGCGTTGCTTCCTTTTAAATGCCAAAAGTGTCAATTCATTATGCAGGCTGAATAGGAAAGAAGCACTGAAGCAAAAGTTCCTCATCTGACATCACCCATGACGCAATTAGCCTTCAACTTGCTAACCATCCAACTCACTGTCTACGTGTGAATAGACTTGTACCTCTGGAAGTCATCCGATTTTTTCGCTGTAATGTGTACCCATATCATCCATCTCCTTACAAAATATGAATCCCCAATTGACCAATGGGGAGAAGCCAAAATTACACCACCAGTGGGAGCTACCATGCACACTTTTCATGTGGGAAAACAATTGTTTCTTTGGTGTGAAGACAATTGTTGTTTCTTTGGTGTGAAGACAATTTTTTTATTTTTTTTTTGTGTGAGTTGTTTGCAGTCTATGTAGGGGAGAGGACCCAGTACCTGAGCATGTTTCAATAGTTGTGATAGTAGTTGTTTATATAATGCTCAATATTTTTATCAATATTGGACGAATAGTTGTGACTTTAAAGTTGTTAGTGTTGATGCTGACTACCCATAATTAAACAAAATGTATTCCTTTGATCTAAAAAGCAACCAATCATGAGATTCCACATCAGCTCTCAATAAAAACATGCTGTGAATGCACAAGTATTGGTCTCACTTTTTTTTGGGGTCTTTTTGGATGCCTTGACAAAAAGCATGCTGATGTGGCATCATATTTGATGATGTGGCCTTGAAACCTTAGCTATAAGCAGGGGACTTGCCAAGTAAGCTGCTGTAAAAAATTGGGAGTGATTTGAAATTTCCACGTAGGATAATTAGAAGCATGAAGTTAGGGTGCACAACTATTGGGTCCTCTCCCCTAGATTAGATATGATTTTTTGGATTAGATTGGGTTAACTTTTCAATCCATGTTTGTCATTAGGATCATGTGATTCCTCATGGAAATAAGGACATTATAATTCTGATGATAGATCATTGAATGTTGTCCTGCACATCATTTAAAAACTAACACATTTAAAATCAGAAATAATCTTATCTAATTATTTCTTTTCCTATGCATCAACTTAAGATTAAAAAAACACAATAAAATTTGCAGTGTGCATATTCATGACCGTCATAAGTAGCTAAGATCCCATACCCACATTGGGGGCCATTTTTAATCAGTTTTTCAGATTGAATGGTTTCATATCTGAGAAGAATAGAGTTGCTTCGTGGATGACATTCATGGTCCTGTTTTAATCTTGATTGATTCATGGTTCCGCTGTAATCTTGATTGAATTCAATTGTGTTTATTTTTCAATGGATGTTTGTCATCAAGATCATGCGATCGGTCAGGAAAAAGAGAACAGTGTGATTTAGATTAGATAAGATTATTTTTGGATTCAATTGTGTTTACTTTTCAATGGATGTTTGTCATCAAGATCATGTGATCCCTCATGAAAAAAAGAACAATGATTCTGCTGATGGATCACTGAATGTTGTCCGAAACATCATTTAAAACTAACACAATTAAAACCAAAAACAATCCCATTTAGTTACTATGAATCAACTTAATATAGAAAACAGAATATGAAATTTACAGTTTGCATATTCATGGCTGTCATAAGTAGCCAAGATCCCATACCCACATTCATGGCTGTCCGAAACATCATTTAAAACTAACACAATTAAAACCAAAAACAATCCCATTTAGTTACTATGAATCAACTTAATATAGAAAACAGAATATGAAATTTACAGTTTGCATATTCATGGCTGTCATAAGTAGCCAAGATCCCATACCCACATTGGGGGCCATTTCAAATCAGTTTTAATGGTTTCACATCTGAGAAGAATTGAGTTGCTTCGTTGATGACATTCCTGGTCCCGCCGTAATCTTGATTGATTCGCTTGTCTATCCGGGCAAGTGAGAGAATGAATCATACGTTACCTTTTAATAAAATATGTATTTTGGTTGTGTGGGACAACACCAAAATTGATTGTGGAAAGTCTGAAACTTCCAGAGAGAATCAGTATCATATCTCTGATTGATTTGAGTACCTATGAGGTCCCAACTCTGTCTTCTAACAATGCAAATTGCATGTGGGTCCTCGTCTTTCAATTCATCCCCAAAGACAAAGAGCCCACTATATGTCACTTCTTCTGCATATCATAACTATTAGAGACAAATACCAAGTGCTTGTCTATAATGAAAAAAATACCAAGTGCTTGTCTATAATGAAATTCTTTATTCATTGCTCTGTTTTCACAATGATTCACTTCTTCTGCATATCATTACACTATTAGAGACAAATACCCAATGCTTGTCTATAATGAATTTTTTTTTTCATTGCTCTGTTTTCACAATGATTAATTAACAGTAAATAAGAAACAGCTTACACATGGTTGGGCTTCATAAAAGACATGGAGAATGCAAAATAGACAAGAAGAATGCAACAAGTTAGATAATTATATATGTATTTCTCACAGTGCGAGATATACAAAGACATATTACATACATGAATATTTGTAGCATGTACAAGTGCATGCGATAAAAAACTTGCATGACAACTCCTTTAGATTCAGAGTTGAAATTATTCTGCTCTCTACATAAACGGACAGGCTGCTAGTTGGTACAAATACTATTGCTCTGCAAATATGTTACCCTTCAATGCAATTACAAAACGTGCATTGTTGGTTGAGTATAGTAGCATACAAATGAAAAACAAGAATTAAGAGGCCATGACGTCCTGAATGACTTGTGGATCCAACGAAGGCATTTTGGTTAGGCAATCATCCAGATCATTGAAGATTGAAAAGGAAGGTGCACTCTGCAAGGGCAAAGAATCGGCCTCGCTCTTACAGGGCGATGCCACATCTGTTATTGAGGAGATATTGCTAGCTTCAGGGCCTTCACCTTCTTGCTGATTCTGATTCTGTTGAGAGAGGCGCTGCCGAATAGCTTGGACCTTGGCGTCTACAGAAGAGTGCAACATAGACAGAGCATTCCCATTCGAAGGCCCATCTCCCCAATCCGCAGTCAAAATATGCCGCAAGTCAGGGAAATTGAGCCTTGCGTACTCCCCTCGTAGGTTGTAGGCTGCTCTGTCATATGCAAATGCGGCTTCTTCTGCAGTGTCAAAAGTCCCAAGCCAAAGCCTTGTTCTATTCCGAGGCAGCCTTATCTCCGCTACCCACTTGCCCCAATGCCTCTGCCTCACCCCTCTGTACAGCTTGCCAGGCTTGGCTATTCCAATCTTGTCGGAGACTTTCATCGGTTGCCCTCTAGGAGCCAGAGGGTGATGATTTCTCAAATGTTGCTTCTGACAATTCGAGAGTCCCAACACTTGCTGCTGCTGCGCCATAGCTAACTGCAATTGCATACTTTCCATCTGCTGCTTTCTCTGTAAGTTGGCTTGAATCTGCTCGAATATTTCTGCTATGCCCAACGGTTGTTGATTTTGAAAGGAAAAATCTGTCGGAGAAGAAGCCCAACCCATTTGAGTTCCAGGCATGGACTGCAAACCCACATCCATATACTGCTGTTGACTATTATTACTAGTGCCTGGTAACCCTTCAAAACTCGGGCACCAGGTCAAATCTCCAGCATTACTGTTTCCATTCATTGAAAATTCAGAGTCGGAATCTGACACCCTTTGGACAGAATTAGCACAGACGTCCGGAAACCTGGACTGGAACATCATCTGCTCTTGTTGTTGGCATGAAGAGCCAGACAAAAACAGAGGCGCAGGCTCATCGTTCTGTGCTAATTCTGCCCTTGAGCTTCTCATTCCAATTTCAGCATAGGGTTCTAGGGCCTTCATGAGTTCCTCACTCAGAGGATCTATCGAGAAAGCCCGACCTTTCATGCTTGGAACATGAGATGGAAACTCGCTCTGGGTAGCTCCTGCCATTTTTAACAAAACCGTCTTCCTTAACCAACGAAACAGACTATCTCTCTCTCTCTCTTGTATGTTATGCACCAGAAACCAGAAAACCAGGCAAACAAATGCAAAACAAACAACCTTAAGGTCTAAATTTAAATGCAGAACGTACCTAGATATAGAATTCTCTACCGAGGAAAACAAATACTAGCTAACAGAAAATTAGAACTAAGCACTCTGTCGGAGTGCAGGGGAGGTCTTCAAAAAGCAACCTCTACCCTTGTCCTAAACCAGATCCAGAAGGATTTTCAAAACACCTTCTATCCTGGCAGACCTACCTACTTACTTGACACAGGGCTAAGAAACAACACCAATACTAGCAATGATCTACCTGCGGAAAATTAAAAGCAGACTGTCCAGTGCATCAGATGGGACAGAAAAACAACCCACAAACATGATGCCCACAATCCATAGCTTAGATACAAAACTAAGAAAATTGAAATCAAACAACCCAAAAATATCAAAACAAGCACACAATCATTCACAGAATGAAATATCTTGAGAAATGCAACATAGATTAAAACGCATGAAGAATGGGATTGTAAGAAGCGGGGAGGCAGAGAACAAGGGGGGAAAAGATTACTCTCGACTCTCACCTCACCAGAAGAAAATAGAATAGATTGGCTCATCCCTAAGCCCCCCAGAGCCCCTATATAGCCCATCCGCCCACCTTTCCGCCTTTCCAGCCACCAATACAAATCAACTGTTTATGGCCTTAATAATGATTAGTGTTAAATTCCCGTCTAATTATTATACTGTGTCGCTAGTCGGTACTTCAGTAGAGCCCTTAGTTTCCAGACTTTACTTTGACCCTTTACCGGTCAAGCATACTCGTGCCGGTGACGGTGCGCTTCCCGCCGGCGAATCGTACACGGAGTGACGCACTTAATCTGCACTCCAATTCCCCAATGACACGTAGCCGGTCATAGACGATAGTGATTGCGCTATCAGTACGCGACACGTAAGGTTGATCTGAGGGTAGGTGTTTGACCATATCTTATAAACACGTGGTGCTGGCGTGGGTATACGGTCACGGTGTCTTAACATCTTGCTTACCCTTTTGCGGCCCGAAAAGCCAGCCCTCCAATGTCTGTGTTACCGCTGGTTACAACTTTTTAACGTCCTTACAGCTGTACAAGGTGATTGTGCCACTATATCACAACTACGGCCTTTTCAATATTAATATAGATAATTAATTTTTTTTTTACAATACTTATACATCATTTCTCTAATTTTAAACTCTCAAATAAAATAAGTGTTCAATTTGATAGTACATATTATGTATTTTTATTATTTTATTATATGTCATTTTGTGTAGATGTCACAAATGTCTAGTTTTGTTACTTAATCTAATTTATTTGGCACACCAACTCATAGCTACTCTTAAATCTATGGGGCTTAGGAACTAACCTCTAAAGCAGCTCATCATGTGCATTTATATTGAGTTTTTTTTTTAATAACCAAAATGTGATCCAATATATCACTTTAGTATTAGGGGAAAGGGGATAATTTAATTAATGTGGTATGGATACATATTGGACATTAGGAAGCATAGAAGAGGAATGGGGTGTTTGTAAGTGGTATTTCAAATCTTCTATATATCACTTTACGTAGGTCAATTAGAGGAAATGTCATTCACTATGCACGTCTTACCTAAGTCGTGAAGATTGCTTTTGTTACACCACATAGTCTTGTATTGTGTTATAGCCTCATAATCTTAATGGTGCCTATTTAATCACAAATCTAATGTTGTCAACAAAGGAAACAAATATTTTAATGCGAATAAATCACATTTGATAAAGGCTATAGAAAGGTCTAGATCGAGGGGGACTCCCTTAACATCATTAGATGCCTGCAAAATCAAAGCAAACTTAGTTGGACTATTGAAGCAACCATCCATGATGCTCTTACCATGATTCACACGTTTGAAGATGTCAGGATATCTCATATATTTAGGGAGGGTAACTTGTTGGCGAATTATTTTGCCAACGAGGGGGTCAGATTAATGACTACTAAGGTATGGGAAGGGTACAGTTTAGTACTCACTGAAGCTTTGGCCTTAGTGATAAATGATGTCAAGCACATATTATGAGGAGAGATGGGACAAGTGTTTATTGAGTACTCGTTGCATCGCACTTTTTGTGGGCATATTTTAGCCCATTTCTATTTTCTCTAATTTGAAAGAGAGAGGTCTCTGGAGTTTACAGTGGAACAAACACATTGTGAAAGAAGCGCAAGGTGTGGAGGATTTTAGAAGAAGAGAGCCTCACTCCTTTTATGGAGAGGCTCCTTGGTTTTGATCATGAAGCCTCAAAGCTTTTTGTTAAAGGATGGAATAATAGGACCCTCATGGTGCATGGTGTAGAATTCTCAATCATAGAGGAGTTCATTACCCAAATTTCTGGTTTGCAACTTCATGGCCAGAAAATTTTCAAGGATAGGAAAGGGAATGAGGATGCATTGAACTATTTTTTTAAAGGAAATGAGAGGGAGAAGCTGGTTAAGCTCTCTTCGTGGGGATATGATAGATTATCTATCAAACCAATATTGGTTGAGGTTGTTGAAGTGATCATACGATATGTCACCTTGGATGGTAGGTTTACTACAATTCTCTATGTGCACTTTAATTTTCTCAATCACTTTAGGCATAAGCTTTTGGTCTCTTTTCCCTTCTATTTGCTTGCCTCTTTGGAATCCTTGATGAAAGCTCATTTGAAAAACCCTAAGTCACTTGCCTCACATGAGGGTTTTATTTTATTAATCATCGAGCACGTCAAGGCTAATACTCCAACTAAGTCTCTTAAAGGAAAAGACTTTGCTCACAAGAAAATCCCTAGAGTGGTGGACTATTCTTCTTCGAGTTCAGATAGTTCAGACAGTGGAGAAGATGATAAATGGAAATTGGATTCAGATGCTAAGGATGACTCGGTTGAGGTCCTCTCTTCCTCTCCCTCGGATTTGGGTCTACAGAAGAAGATGAAGGTGACTGCTAACAAAACCCCTCCCAAGAAGAAAGCCAAAAAAGCTTGTTCCTGGTGCGAGGGCTCACAAACAAGTGATGAAGAGGAGGGTGGTAATGTGTAGAGAAATTCCAATCATAAGGTGAAGGATATTGGGACTAGTTTAGTAAAGGCAAAGAGAAGGTGTATGAGGGTTTACTGACTATGAAGTACGTAGGGAATGCATTAGGCAGTCCTCTATCTACTAGTTCGAGAAAGGTCACTTATGAAACAGGTAACATCCATCCCCTCTCTGAAGATTTATCCTTTCTTCATGAAGAAAGAGAGGATTTTCTTGATGTGTTAGGAATGGCAAGGGAAGGGGTTACTCGTAATTTTAGACTTACTAAATGGTTTATGTTGGAACTTAATAAGTTAATGTTAAGGTTAGTGGCTTGAAGGATAAGTTTGCAAATGAAATTAGGGGGGATTCATCTATGGAGTTGAATGAGTTAAAAGAAATGGTTTTAGAATTGGAGAATTTTGTCATGGGTCTCAAGAGGGATTTTGATGATCACATTCAGGGTGTGAAGAAGAAGGTTCAAAAAATAGACTCTAATATACAAAACCTTTTTAAAAATTAGTCATTGTTCAATTAAGAATAATGTAGGAACCCTCAAAGTTCTCATGGAGAAACTAAAAGCGCTTAGGGAGGAGCAGATGAATGTTGGGCTTCATGGTGGTGGCAATCTAAAAGAGCCACCAACTAAAGAAAAAGGAAATAAGGTTGTGAGAGAAGAAGAGAAGGGTCCAAATGCTAGGACTTAGGGAAGTAAGAAAAAGACCTTTGATGAAGAGGAGAATGAACTATTATCCATGGTCAACCTTCACTATAATCAAGAAATGGAGGTAGCGAACACCCTGTAGAATATGAAATAGGCCCTCTATGTTTTTGATCTGCTTTTGTTTTGATCGGTTGTTGTTTTGTTGTTTCCTGGCCACTGCTAGACTGTGGTATTTTTAGTATCAACAACATTTGTTGTAAAGGGTTTTAGGTCCCTTCAAAACTTGTTTTTCCCCTTTAATAAAATAAAGGAAACAAATAAGAGTTGTTGATCTACCTCATATGATCCTAAGGATCACTCACAACCAAAATAACCTTTCACATAAGAGAAGTTATGGAGCCAAAGAATTCATTAAATGCAAAAATTAAATTGATACTAATGAAGAAACCCTTGTTATAAGGACAAGGATGTAACCTCTAAGATGAATTAAGATCATGATAAATGCATTAATCTTGTGATGGATGACACAAAAATTAAATGACCTAAACAATCTTAAGTATGCAAGTTTGAATAAGATCTAATATCAAACTAGTTAGGCAATATATCATGTTCACACCAACACCCCCCTTAATTGCAACTTTGGGAGGATAAAAAATATATAGAGATGTAAGGATGGGTCCCAACTATAAGGCTAGGTTAGTTACCCATGTACAAAAAGCATCTCACAAACATAGTAAAGAATAAAATTATGTAGGAAAAAATCCCTCTAAAAGAGAGAAAATTTGTAAATGTAAATATGTACAAGTGATTTAGGAAGAAGGAGGAATCAACACTACTCCCAAAGAACTACTCATGTTACCAATGTAAAAGCAATGTTCCCCTTATGGAAGAGAAAGAGAGAGACTATGTAGCCCTCCGCAGTAAATGATCTCTTGTAATGATGGTAGATGTTTGAGAAAGGATGATTATGAAGATCTCAAAATACAAAACAACATTCCTCCCCTTGAGAATAATAAAAACCAAGTAGGGATGCAAAATTTCTTCTCATGAAGGAAGAAAGATCATGATGTATGATGATGTTGTCTTTGAACCCTACTCAAGTGTCACCATGTCTGTATAAAATTATGCCACAATCAAATTAGGCACAAGTCCAATCAATGAAGAAGGTGACAATCCAAGAACATGTGGAGAAAAATGAAGAATAAGATAGAAATACAAAGATGGTATGACAACAACTGTAAATTATTTATAATCAAAGATCAAATTAGCAAGATGTGACCAAAAAAAATTGTAATACTTGTCAAAAAACCATCCCAACATACCAAATCTAGAAAACTATGGCATACCAATTGCAAAGAATTGCCTGAAACAACGAGTGATGGAAATGTGATCTTAATGTATGTCATCCAACTATATTGGTCACCCCATGATGATGTGTCTAAACAAGATGCTTGAATAGGAACACTTGGAGAATAATATACCAATGTTGGAATTCAAGAATCCTCAAGCTTATGATAGTGACTTGAAGATAAAGAAATGGAGCCTCTAAATCTACGTTTTAATAAAATCCAAAGAATCAATGGATTATTTTGTAGGAGGAGAAGGAGCATCAAGAGAATCCTCAATTTTATCACAACTATCAAGGCTTGTCCAAAATAAATTTAGAGAGGGATTATAGGTAGAACTATTTATTTTGCATGATATATTTGTTGTTCCTTATTGATTCTTGTTTGTAATGGTTGGGCACACCTTTGTTACTTGATAATCCACTAGCCAATGAAGAACCCAACCATCCACATTCATCAAAACATAAATAATTTTCAACAATTATTATAAAAATAGAAGTAGGAAATTTACATGTAGTCCATGATTCAATAGTATAACTAGGGTCGATACTAAGTAAAATTGAACTACCAAATATTTGGATAATTATGCCCAACATTTGTATATCTTGTTGTATGTAAAATATATTGAAAGAGATCAAAATTTATGGATTGAAAAGCTATTGTCATTTGAAAATATATTATCTAGGGTATAGAATCAGCTATAAAAGTCCTATTGCAATGAGTGTTGTTTTAATTATGTGATAAATTTTAGGGGTCAAGAACACTTTTGGATATAGTTGTTATGTGATGCACTAATTAGTCATTTTGATTTGACATACCAAAGGTGACCTATAGGAATGCCCTTTTGGTTTAAGATGAGCCCAAAGAGCGGGAGAGTTTACCCAATCTTATAGCTAGCATTAAACCATCCTTAGTCTATAGATGAGCCTCTTTACATGCCTTCTTGAAGACAAACCCCTAGCCTTCAAGGTGGAGAAAAGATCTAAGATTTTGGATCTATTGTTTTAGTACCTAACAAGTTGCTTGATGGTTTCTTACACCTCATATTCCTACTTTGTGATCCATCTTATTTGGCTTACATAACACAATGAATGATAATCGAATGGGTGTACATAACACAAAACAAAAGATAAACTTAGAAGAACAATATAGATAAAATAAAAAAATATGATTTATTATTAATGAATAAAATAAAATGGGTCACCAATATGTGAATTTCTCAATCATACTATGTTGATCAACCCTAAAAAAATATGCATACTTTCTATAAGCATCCCATAATGTTTCAATGCCGATAATTTTTGTAATTAACATCAAACCAACATACATACTACAAGTACATGCACATAACATTAAAAAATAAGATCCAAAATCTTATTGATAACAATGTGATTCAAGTAGATGGGATCAATGATAATTGAAACAAACCTATAACACATCCAAATAAAAATATCAAAATCAACATCAACATCAACATGATGAATCTAATCAAGTGAAAGTTGATGAAGAGCATCCTCCAAACTATAGTAATAGTTTTATTAAGTAAATCAATACTACATTTGGAATATGCATATCCATTTTAACAAAAAATAAATAGAACATGATGGGTATCAAGAAATATTAATTATATAATGGATCATCAATAACATTTAATAAATTGGTGTGATGATAAACCCTCTAAATCTAGTTAATATTACAATACAAATAAGGGTGCATAAATTTCACCTTTGCACCATAATTTCATTCATCAAGAGATACTTCACGAGTACTAACCACCAATATTACCACATGTGCATCATGATATCATAGATCTTGACAATAGCTCCATGTTAAAGCACATGGGAAATGGTATATATGACATTCCTTTGGGACCTATTGAGGTTCACCCCCTACTCCCTAAGTTTATTGATATAATTAGTCAGCCTCTTCCTCTTTTCTATCACTTACCTTTAATTATATGTTATAGTATTTTTTCACGAGTAATGTTATATTCATGTTTTCTTGCAATGATTTAACTTGATCTTGCCACTTAGGGGGCAAGGTATTGTTTATTTTCTAGGTTATATATGCTCATACATGTTCTCACTGGGGTTAACAATTGGATTATCCTTCATAAATTTTTTAATAATTTTTGTATATTGCTTATTGATGACTAATATTCTACTCATATGAGCATTAACATGAGACCATTATAAGCTCTTGAAAGCAAAACCATGAGACTAATACAAGCTCCTTTCGAGAAACCAAACTAGAAACCACGTGTGGAAGACTAAGAGTCACAACTTAGAAATCAACTTATTTAGAAACTACTTCCACATTAGAAGCCAACTATGGAAGACAAAGAGTCACAACTTATAATTTCATATTAGATGTCCCTTTGGGATTTTAACTTGGGTCTCCACAATGAGAACTCAATGCTTTAACCAATTAAGCTCAACCCCTTGGACCTTTTTGAAAGGAAGTTGGGTGAGTGGAAGCAACTTCCTACACTAATCTAAGTAGGGGAGAGTTATATAAATTTCTTGTTAACACCTTAAACAACTACAACTACAAACAAATGCACATCCAACAAACCATAACACAATGCTTACGTGGGAAAACCCTTTCAACAAAAAACCCACACTCCAAACTCGCAACTTCAACTTGTATTATCAACAACAACAACAATTACAATACAACTCAGAGCAATGCTCTTCAGGAGTCTTCATAATACAACAATATTTTGGAGTAATTCTGGTAGCATAATGACATGTCAACAATCTTCAACCTGTCATCCTTAAAATGCACTAAGGCATCACCGATTTATAGATGTGCAAGATGGGTGCCCAAGACTGCCATGTGTCACCTCCACAATCACTACATGCATGCAACAAGAGATGGAGAACATGTAAGGCGTCCAACTTCACTTGCCTACGCAACTATCATAAATGCTCAAGATGTAGGCCATTTGTCATAAATTGATATGCAATTTGTCATACATGACTCTTCCATCATCATAATCAATCATAAATTGACATAGCAAGTTGCCACAGCCCGTTACATAGAAACTTATGACAAATGCCAACAAATTAGGCACAAATTTAGGTTCTCCAAAGTGGATGCCTACCCCCACAAAAGTAGCATACAAATTGTACATGTCACCTTCCATGTAGGATGCCACCTCACTGGTAGGTCCCATAGAGTAACAACAATTTTGGTAGAATATTAACTTGGGAAATTAAATAATAACAAATTATATGCTAGGACTCTAAGGTTGAGACACCCTAATCCCAACACTTTTTTCAACATTTTTATTTCATATGTTGGTAAAATATATGTCATGTAGCTCAAATTTTTTTACTTATCATGCTCAACTATTAGCAATAATCTCTATATTTTATTTAATATTCATTTTTCTAATTTTTTACAATTGTTAAGGGAATTGATTACTATTAAAGAGTTGAAAAATATTTTATTCATCATCTTACAACATGACCCACTATGTTGGAAAGAGGTCACATTGATAACAAACTTGATGTTGTATCATATTTGAACATCTTTGTTCCATTGCTTAAATTTTATTCTAAAATAATATATTAGATTCTAGTAATCTATTACACCACAATAGTTGGTAAACAAAGTCAAAATTGACACCACACTAAAATGTATATAAGATTATTTTTCTCTCTAGAATCTCATTTCTCAATTTTGGGTTATTCAATACCCAACACTTTATTTAGTCTCAAATCTTATCTTCTAAGATTTATTCTTTAATTTACCAATAAACCTAGATCATATTTAGTGTAGGAAGCATTTTATTTGAGCACACATAAGTGAAACTCTAGATTGTTTTTCTAAAACTAAATTATAATTTTAGTATAATATTTTATATGATATGCATATGTTTAAGGGAAAATATACACCTTACATAAAATATCTAGGCTAATTAGATAATGCAAACAATTACACACAATTAACCTATATAAATGAGTTGGAATTGAAAAAAATAAATTATGTTGAATTAAATACAAAAATTAAATAAATTTAAATATGATGCTTAGCCATATTTTTGAGATGGAAAAATGATGTTCAAGATATGAAAAATTGATTTGCCACAATGCTAGAATTTTAGGCTTGTTCAAATTACTATCTTAAAATTTATAAACTATGTTTTTCTCTAGTTCATATTTATTCCTATAAAATTGTTCTTTGCAAGTACATAAACGATTTGACATGTAGACCTACACCTATACCTATGGGAATGAAGTCCCAAAAATGTAATCATTGGAATTTGCATACTTTGGTCCTTATATTAAAATTTTGACAATTGGTAGTGTTTACAAACACCTTTTAGGAATCTATTGAAACATTAGGTCATGTTCTCCTTAAGTTGAGCTCTAGTTGGACTAATTTAATGAATTTAGAACAAGGACCAAGGATAATAAATAATTATGCAATAGAATTAGGATGATGTATGCTTTAATGCAATTTTTTAATAGTGTTGCTATGATGCTCTTTAGTGATTCCTAAGTTGTCCTTACATTATTCTCAAATGATGATTGACCATTTTAAAATACAATAACACAATACACAAATTAATACAAACACATACTAGGTCATTTGATAAAAGTTAGTAGGAGGAAGCATGTGGGATTTTATTTTGAATTTGAATTTTAAAAGTTTAATTTTCAAATTCACTATTTTGAATAGGTGATATAGGGATCAAGAACAATCACTAAGCAGGAGTAATGATGGGATTGGAGTAGAACCAAATCACAATTCAAATTCATGCAATTGGGCCCAAAACATAATGGAGAACGACAAGGTATGCAATTTTCACCATTGTAATATGAAATAAAATTAATAACTTGTTTACAAAGTACACCTAATTTTACCATTTAGTTTGTTAAACTATATAATTCAAACTTATTAAAGACATAAGTTTTTAAATATTTATAATGACAAAGTTTCCCATCTAGTTTTGTGCCTATTTTGAGGGGAGTGCTTTGATATGTAGACATATTGATAAATGACACAATTTTATGCAAATTTAGGTCCCTTTCCCTATGTTATCCACCTACTCTATTACATATATTTCCATACACCTAACACTTATCCCCTTTCACATGTTCAAACATCTTTATAAATTTTCCCCATTCAATTTCTTATTACTCTCATGCTCACAATTATTTCTATATATATACACACTATTTATTATGATCTAACCTATTATTTCTCCAAGGAGTAGTTCATGTTTGTAAGGTCATCCTTGTGGTCATGAACTCATCCCACCTAAATTAAATATTAAAAATTAAGAATTTGATTGATTTCCCACTTTTTCCTTTATTGCCAAGGGCCAACTAAATACAAGTTTTTATGTCCTTATACTTAAAGGCATTCAATGCATTCATTTTAAACATCTAGTAATCAAGCAAATACTTTGAATATCATTCTCATATGCATGCTTCATTGATGCTCTAAAAGGAATTTAGCTTTGCACAATCATTTAGAGACATTTGCATTGCTAAAGATTGTTGTTTTCAATATTGTTCAATTTTGGGGGATTGATCTAGGTGATAACCCCTTGTGAACTAACAATAATCCTACAAAGTATTTTTAAATATTGCCAAATCCCTAGACATTCAAGAAACATAGAGAAGAAATCAAGAGTGCTAAGGCAAACTAATGGACACAAGTTTGCATACTACTTGGGACAAGTTTGCAAGTGCAAGACAAGTTCACAATTACAAATTCATCTCAATATAGTCACATTAAAATATTTAATTCTCGAGGAATTTGGCAACCTACTATGTGTTGTTTCAAATATTAAGTTACATCAAATTTAAATATAACTATTTTATAACATTTTTCAATAATCAAACTAATTATATTTATTTTCTACTTACATTCTCTCATTAAATTTTACAAATTTAACAATATCAAATTATCATTTATTTACATAAACCAATTTATAATTATTTATATTTTTTATTAATTTAACCTATATAGTCTTCCTCTCCAAACAAATGTTATGTTGAAACTTTTTCTAATATCTACTAATACAAGATCTGTCAATTTGTCTATTAAAAAAGACTTTCCCCCATTTTAAAATCTTTGAATGGGCTATGCACACAAAATGAGCTAATTCGATAGCTTTTTGTTCTATTTCACACAAGATTAAATTTTCTTCAATACCAATTAAAGGGACATCTTATTGACATTTTATTTTCATATAAAGAACACGATGAAAAGAAAAACCTTCTTGAACTTCCATTTTGAATATCTTTATAAAAACTTAGAAAAAATATAATAATTTCTTCCCCGAAAATTAAAAATATCCCAACCAAAAAAAACTACTCCTTTTCATTAAACTTAATTATAGCCGCTACCAAATTACCTCCTAGATAAGTTACTCCTATGGTGTGTGCAAATGTGGGCCATTATAATTCCATAATTGCAAACAAGTTTAATTATGAACAATTTAAAAGCAATGTGAATGTGCAAAAACTTGTGGCGGATAGATTTATCATTGTAAGAGAATCTTAATAGGAGTTGACAAAAATTTACACCTTTTTCGCATAAGAACAAATTCACCACTCACATCGCCTAAAAAGAATATGCTTTTACCATTCCCCATTCCCATGTTTTGCTAGGGAATTTGATTATGGTATTTTAAATGTATTAATTTGCTTGCTAGGGAATTTGATTATGGTATTTTAAATGTATTAATTTGCTTATGAAAGATAAAAGCATATTCTTTTTAGGCGATGTGAGTGGTGAATGTAAATTTTTGGCAATTCTTATTAAGATTTATATATATATATATATATTGGTTTATAATATTATTATCTTTTTATTTTATTATATTTATTTTTAAAAAATGATTTTGATTTTTAGATCTTTTATTCATAATTTTTGATTAAATTTATAGGTGTGAATTTAGTTTAGGTTATTTATTGATTAAATTATTATTTATTTTATAGATTTGATTTTTGATCTTTAGATCTTTTACTTATTGTCTTTGATCAAATTTGTGGGTATAAATTTGGTCTAGGTTATTTCTATAATTGTGGATCTAAATCTCAAACTTTTAAAATTTAAAATTTATATTTATATTTCGCTAACTTTTTCACTACCCATTGTGAATTAATCTAGTGCACATTTGTGTTGATTTATACATTTGGTTGTTGTATTTAAAGGCATCCATTCATTTTGAAGTTATCTATGCCCTAGGAATTTTCGTAGAGCATTTATGAGAGCATCATTTCAATAGTATCAAAAGATTTAAATCAACATACATTATTCTAGGTCCATTGCTTGCTTGCTTGTTTGTTGTCCTTCTTCCAAAGCTATTGAATTGGTCCAACTGGACTCTAATTGAGGAGAACATGACCCTCACAATTTGGTAGATCCTTAAAATTTCTAGTAAACATCACTATTAACGGGGCTTTTAACATGCCAAATTAAGTGCATGTTAACACTCTTTTGTAAGAAAATAAATTTCGCCGTGGCTTGAATTTCTGGTCTAAGACACCTAGTTTTCACTCAGATGTAATATTGTTTCTTCACAAAGGGGCTTACTAAATTTGCTTACCTAAAAAACACAATGAATTAATTATTCTTTAACCAATTTTAATAATATGATAGTTGTTTCACCTATAATAACATACCTTAATGTTTACAAAAATGAAAATAAGAAATAAAATCTAATCTAGAAGTCTACTCTAATTGAAGGGAAGGAAAATAAAATAGGAGAAAGACTAAAGATAAATATAAATGGAGGGAAGAGAATTGAGTTTATCACCCAAGATGAAAACAATTGGTTGTTGAGTATCTCCTATGAATGTCCAAACTACTCATTCAATAGTCAATCTCAAAACAACTAGAATCCAATAGCAATAAAATATTCTAAATCATATCTATTCCAACCAAGAAGCAATCATTGTGAAACATGTGTAGACTACAACACAATATTAAGAGAAATCATATATAAGGAGAAAACAGGAAACACCTACCATATGCATGCTCAAATTTAAACCATCAAAGTTATCCAGATATATGCATTAAATGTCCAAATTTTACTTGCTCACAAAGATAATACTCATATGATTTGCAATAATTATATTTATTGGTCAACAAAATAAATGTTGAAAAACAAAAGCATGACTAAATTGATAAAGAACTATACATAAGACCCTTAACCTCATTTTTCAACTTCTTACTTCCAACCTTTTCAAATGAGGACTAATTATAACATATATAAATTTCACATGAAGCTTCAAAATTAGATTTTCCCACAAACACTAAGGAAAAGATGATTTCAATTCTCTAGAAAATCCTTTAGAATCAAAGTATAATATAAAATAAAATGGACTCCATATTTGTTCCATGCTCATTAACTCTAGCTATGTTACAGATTTAATGGCTTTTTCATGGTTTCTTGATTAATGAATCAAGGTAGATGAGTTGGGCATGCCTCACCATACCCCTTATTTGACATATAAAATCCCAAAGATCCAACAATCATGGTTTCCAATGGGTCTAGATCATCCTAGAACTATTTGCATCTCTATCATTAATGACCCACTTCTACTTCCCAGGAAAATATGATTTTCTCCTCATTAGTGTCATCAAGCTTCCTTTACATGACAAATAATATTTGATCTTGAGACATTAGTATTGCTAAATTAATTGAAAGTAGATTTAAACTTGCATATTTTATCTCTATAATTGGATCTATAATAAATGCATGCCTAATTTGGAAAGAAGAGTGATTAAAATTAACTTATTGAACTTATTTTCCAAGCAAGTTCTTATGTATTAGGCTTATCGCCTAATCTTCTTATATAAAACGCATGTTAATCTTTAATTAAGGGTTATCGTATATCATAATATCTCATAAAGATACACAATAATTGACTTATTAACATCATTTTTAACTAGGTGTAGCTATATCAGATAGGTCTCGAGAGTTAAAATAAGGCATTAGAGCTCATAGTTGGGAGCCTCTTGTTGGTCAAAGTTTTCACCAATTCACCAAGGTTTACCTAGGCTAACAACTATTATTACGAAAAAATATAGATCTAGAATTACATGAAATCTAATTATATGACCTTAAGGGGTTTGGTATTTTAGAGGGATAGATATTAAAATCAATCTAGGAGTTGTGAATGAAATCAAGCATGAAATGTGATTAAAACTTGACTAATAAGACTTCAAATCTATGAGAGACTAGACTTTATGGTTATGGTCCAAAGGTGCTACATAAAAAAATCTAGGAAGCTTCAAGGAGTCTAAGTGGTAACCTCCAACATCACTAGCTTTTCAAAGTCTATAATAGGTACCAAACAATAAATTTTGGACACAAGGGAAAGGTAAACCTAGATTATTTATAGAGTCTAGGAGTTTGAAAGATATATCACTAGTTGAAACAATTGAAAGGTGTCCTCTTAAATCTAGGTTTAAATTTTAAGAGAAAGGTTTCCTCTAGGAGTGACACTTGTCAAGGTACCTCTTAAGCTTGAAATTCCTTCTTTGTGTGTTTCCCTCCAAGGGCTTATTGATGATCCATAATATTGAGTACAATGAATTCAAGATCTTGAGTTTCTCAATGAACATCATGTAAATGCACATAAACATTTGTGTTTATTATTTGAACTGTTATATTATTTTTCTATTTTACATTTCTTTGTTCAAAAAATAAATAAAATAAATTCTTCAAGTCTATTTATTTCTAACTGACTTTACACCTGTAGACATAAGTAAATTGAAAGAACTAAATTCAAGAATCAATTAAAATAATAAAGATCCTAATTCACACATTTCCCTCTTATTTTGCATCCAATTTATTGCTCTTCTTCATTGTGCATGTTTCTTGATCATTTCTAATTCCTTCAAACTCTTACTCCCTCTTTTGTGAACTCATATGCATGCTCCATTTTGCAATATCCTTAATTGTTTGCTCATTTGAGATAAATCTGCATGTGAAAATGTCTTATCTATTTACAATTTAATTCTCCTACTCAAACACCTTTCTCTTCATAGAACTGCAACCCTAAATTTATTTGTAATGATTAGAAATGACTTGGATGTTTATAAAAAAGAAGATTTTGAGGTGAAGGAAATGATCTATTAGGAAATAGGAAGGGGAATTAGCACCATAAACTACACACACTCTAACGACTCTTATGGATGCCCATAACCAATTGCTACTCCATTAGAACTCCACCATTGTCGTACACACCACCTTGTACACTTGCTCCTAACTCTCATACACCAAAATCTTGTTCAAATTATATTGTTCAATAAGCCCTAGGATCTACAAGGTAGATCCTACAAAAAGCCCCTAGGTACCCTTTTCTCCCTTAGCTATGAGTTGTACATTCACCTCCAAAAGTTACAAAAGAAACTTGTGTGAATAAAAGACATGTATGAACCTTTTAAGATACCAATACACACAATAAACACTTTCATACCTTTCATAAAACTTTTACAAATAAACATTTCTATACCTTTGAAACACTACTCTCTAAAAAATATATATATATACTTTCAACCATATACTTCTAAAACCTAATTTTAATTGCCCACAACTTCCTCTATTATTTTCTCAATCTTTTGCAACTCCTTTAACCATAGAATAAAACATATATTCTCTCCCTTTACTCTCATTTCAAGATAAACTTAAACAATCTCAACTCTAATAATTTTCTATTTGACTAAATTCTAAAATGATAAGTTACTAATATTAAATTATACTTTAAATACATATAAAGATTTATATTGTTAGTACCTAGGCCCATCCTTTTCTGTCGTTGTGAACACAGCTTATTCTATTGTCTAATACATAAGTTACTTTTTTTCCTTACTAGCGAAGGAACGTGGAAAAGAAAAGCTGAAAGTGAAAGCGAACAACTTCACGTTTTAATATTGCTAACAATAATCCTCGCCTGGCCCCACCATAAAAGGAAGAAGAGCTGCATTCCAAATTTGACCTAAACCCTCGCTTTCTATAGAAAGTAAGAGGAAAGTATTATAATTTGTTAAGGGAAAACTATATACCTGTTTTTTACAGCTCAAACAAAATCTTAGGTGAGATTACATCTTACGCTTGCAAAAAAATTAAAATTTCTTTGTTTCCAAGCATACTCTTCTAGACTCTTCTAGAGTTTGTATGTTATGTGTCAAAAAATTTGAATTATGCATTTAAAGTTGTGAAGATAAAGATATTTTCTTGGAATATTTTAAGATCCTTTGATTCAATTAACAAAAATATCTAAAAAACAAAAGATATTTATTCTTTGACAAGAATTAATCACTAGTCTTCATCTACCAACATTAGCATCAATAATCTTTCAACAATCAACATTTGTCGTTGAGGGATATTTTGAAGGGCAAATCCAAAATAATCACCCATCGATTTGCATAAGATTTCAACAACAATTCACTCAACAAGCATTTGTTGCCACCTCACATCAACATCTAATGGCAAACCCTATGCCTATGCCTAAATTCAATCCTTGTATAGTAAGCCCTATAGTACTCCTTAGCACCA